>SMLS01043124.1:0-11014 GCA_004785975.1 Popillia japonica | reverse complement strand
TTGAAGTGTTGAGGTGTTGCATTGCATGTACAATACGTATGTAATATGCATCGGTATTTGTAGTATCTAGTAGGTAATTTAAATTTAATGATAATATTATCGAAATCAAGTTACTGCACGGACATACTTATTTTTCAAACAGGTACTCTGATTTCTTAACAAGCAACATTTCGTATAATATACCAGAGTATGTTTCGTGATTCATTAAGGATTAGAATATTTGAATTAATATAGAACCTTAGAAGTGGAAAAGATGACGAGAGTAATTATAAGTTTTATACACAAAGCATAGTAGGAGCTTACTGAAAGTTCCTGTCTCTAATTTTTATATTTACATATATCGCTAAATTTTTCTAATAAAGGGAAATCTTCCAAGGAGATAAGTATTGATATCAAAAATAAACAATTTTCCTTGATTAGACCAAAATTTTGTTATCATGGCAACAATCATCATGATTGATTGAATAATATTGTTACCAATTACCCCTGCGTCAGTAATATTGCGCTGTTGTTTCCTAAGAACAAATGGTAATAATGTTAAAGCATTTAGCCTGACAACTAAGATATAATAAGATAAGATTGAAGATATCTCAAAATCCATTCCTATTATGTACAGTATCTTCCAAACATTTTATCTTTTTTCTTCTAAATAACTAATACCAAAATGTAGACCACATTAACTGTAATCTTCTATAAACTTCCTGCTAGTCTCTAAAAGTGAATCTCTAATTTCATATCTTAAACATATAAACTATGGATACCAAAAACAAATGTCGTCTATGTTTTCTAAACGTAGTGCAGAAAGCTTTTTCGTTTGGAAAACCATTTACTACATGGTACGTGGAGTGCTTGTGTATTATTACAAGTTATGTATATACATATCTGACTCGTTTGTGTTTATATAAGGGAAACTGGCCGAAAATGGCATACTTGCATAAAACGGCATATAGTTTGTTTTGAAATACGCGCGCGAACTAGAGACTGTATTCTTGTATAGGAATGCCGGCAACAGGGATGTCAAATTTCTTTATGACAGAGAACAACGAGGTTAGCACCAGTTAAGATTAATACACGTGAATGTGTTGTTGTGCTTGTAAAAACTTTTTTTGCTCAAACATTTTTAGTGAATATTAATATACTAGGACATTTATGTTCGAAATCTGAAAGTTAGGTACTTAATATTATATATTTGTGCATAAAATAATGTTATAATTTCAATTCAAATCACAAGTATGCTATTTAAACATTAGGTTAGTTGGCAGAATGTCTCCAAAGGGTAAATAGACATACGTTGACGTAGGGTAAAATGGCATACAACCCAACGGGTGTATGCCGTTTTAGGCACATATAATAAAAAATATACGATATCTTAACTCATCTGTCTGCTGATTTATAGTTTTGGTAATCCTGCAGTTTAGGGCCTAAACTATGGACCCATCATCACGCACAAATGTCCGCGTTACTATAGAAACGTAAATACTTGGAAGAACTGGAAAGAAAGTTTACTTGAAGGAGCTCCTACAGGTTCCCTGGGTCTTCCTCAGGAATCGGGTTGGATGACAGGCGATATTTTCGTTAAGTGGATGCAGCATTTTCAGAAATTCAGCCATGCGTGTTTGTTGTTGTGTTTGCCTGCTCATTGTAGTCATCGTATCCAGCCCCTTGACGTATCCTTTTCTGCACCTCTAAAATCATATTTAAACCAAAAAAGTACGAAAAAATTTGATCAAATGACGAGAAATCAATTTCTCAACTTCAGGTTACAAGAGGTTTTCGTACAGCATATGAAAGAGCAGCGACCATCGAGAATGTTGCAAGTGGTTTTAAAAACTCAGGACTTTGGCCAATAAATCCAGATGTTTTTCCCGATCACTTGCTTGCGGCTTCCATTACAACAGATCGGCCTAATGCATCGGATGATACCCAGACAACCATAGCAGAACCTGATACTGCCAATAAACTCTGTGAGAAAGAAAATACGCCTAATAACGAAAATGGTATTAGAAATGAGGAAGGCTTTGTTGCACTGGTTGTTTTGAGTCCCATGCCATCAACATCTAAAGCATTGACCACAAAGCGGAAGAAAATTCAGACAATGCTAACCAGCAGCTCTCTTGTTGAAGAAATGAAACAAAAGGAGGCGGAAAAAACGGAAAAAGTAAGAAGGAAAACAGCGCGACAGGCGAAAAAGCGCATGCAAATAGATCCTGGTGATGCATTTGAAGAGGAATTGCAATTTCATGCGGAAAGATTAGACAAGGAAGACAAATCTGATGCATTTTGTTTGTTTTGTGGAGAAGCATTTTCTAGATCGAAAGGAGGAGAGAAGTGGACAAGATGTTGCAAGTGTAATGAATGGGCCCACATTCTTTATACTGGTGTAAACCCGAAATCCAAAATTTACATTTGTGATGCTTATCAATAATATATGCCATTTTGCCCTATGCTATTTCGAGTGACTAGAATTTTTTTGTTATACAAGTTTTAACATTTATTTTTCTTTCTAGACTTAATGGTTCTTATACCTTTTTGTTACCGTTTGTTTATAATTAATCCATTTTTTATCGTTGTATGCCATTTTACCCATGTTAGTGTGGGTAAAACGAATAATGCAACCGTTGCTTCAATAAAGTTCCTCCTAATGTCTTGCGTGTTGCATATTTGTTAATAGTAATTAAATAAGCTATTTACGGCATGAGTTACTTTTAAAATAGAACGTCTGAGAAAAGATATATAGTATCTAGTAATAAAAAATGGTATGCCATTTTAGGCCAGTTTCCCCTACTTACACAATAGATTGCAGTCAATACTACAACAATTTAATTTATTGCCGTCTAAAGTGAATAGAGAGAAGTAGACAATTAGAATCACATATGAGCTGAAGAGAATATGTTACCTTCGCATGAATATTAAACAGCACTGCAATTCCTAGACACATGTTATAAAATACTGTTTTTTAAAGTCTTGCCTACTAATATATTATCATCCAATTCTTTAAAATCTATCCAACTATTAATTTATTTAGTTCCCTCATAAAAGAGCACTTTTAGCATATTTTCGCATAATGTATGTATTGAATAAATAGTAAGTAATCTAACTTCTTATTATCAATATGTTTCTTTATAAGCTATTTACATTTACTTAATCATAGTGAAAAGAAAGAAAAATAATGCTCAACCCGACGAATTTAGATTGATATTCAGATTTCCAGACATTTTCTGCGCTGACTCATCCTAGTTAATAAACATTTATATTATTTAACAATCATTATTTAATATGCCCGTTTATCTAGTTACAAAAGGTACGTACAATTTGTTTGAACAAAATTTTCTTGGTCCTGTTTCACTAAATATTCAGAAGAAACTGTGCAAATCACTAATTCCTAAGATAACGTCTAATCTTATTCTTAAATAAGAATTATGTTTGTTATCATTATTATTAGATCGCATAAACATAAACGTCAATACAATTGTAATCACATATCAATGTAGTACTCGTAAATAGTCAAATACTCTCTTCTGAAACATTTAACTAGTAAAAGTCCCTTTAAGAGACTAGAAAGTAAGCGTTGTCGGTGCTTTCGTAATTCCCTCTGGTAATTAATTCTAATACACTATTGATCTGCACTTTGTAGCTCTTTCGAGTAAGAATGTTCTTTGGACAGGAATAGTTTGGGCAGTCATTACGTGATCTCGTTATCACGCTTCTGTTCGGTGTTTTGTATATGATGTTTATTACGCTTAAAAATTTAAGAAACTGGTAGAAATACATGTACGTATGTATATAGATCACAGACGAAGTATTGTCTAAATCGTCTAAAAATGGCTGACAAGATTCATTGTATTAAACTTTCATAATGAATTGAATTATTTTCGATTGTAATAGATATAATTCATTTGGTTACATCGATTAATCCCAAAATACCATTGCATATCGCACATATGCAAACTACATATGTGCATCGCAGACTCTATAGCGCTAACCTCCCAACTTAAAAAAGTTTTTTGTGAATAACTCTACTTTCGAATCAGAGTGTTTAAACTATGTTTGTTCTACAATTAATCTGAACCGTTATATGACCCATCCATAGACGTTAAGTAGTTAGCAATTCGTGGTACTTTACTCATCAGCTCACAAAAAGAGTGGACCTCTAAATGGAACACTTCCAGCAGTTATTTCTAACAAGAAGAACACCAGAGTTGTCCGACACGGGATTTAATGAATCTCAACTATGTTAGGTTAGGGTGGTTAGTTTCTCAACCAGCGAGCGCTCGTAGCCCAATGGATAAGATCTACGCTTGGCACGCTCGTAGCTCGCGGTCGATTCGTGCCAGTGCATTTTTTTTCAATCTTATTGTGCACAATATTAACTGTAAGATTGAAATAGCAAGATTGAAAAAAAAATGCACCGCAGGAATCAAACGCGACCCACCAGTGAGGAAAGCGCAGACTTATCCACCGTACTATGAACGTTTGCTTGTTGAGAAACACATTTTGCAAATATTTTTGCCGAAGCTGATATCACAATATGGCAATTGTTATCATTCTGATGTAATTTGGCTAATTTTAGATCAACTAGAAGCACACTGTTGGAGAAAGACTCATTTATGAGGAGTATCTGTCCTATATGTAACATTTCATAAATTGCATTAAAATCTTACCAATTAGGCGATTCTTTTGACTTACAGGTAAGTATATACAAATTTCTAGCGTCCTTATTATCTTTGCTAACAACAATATCTTTCTGATAATCTATTTAACCATAACGTCACTCAACGTATTAATAATTTATTACTTTTGGTTATAAAACCTATTTAATCAAATAATGTTGTACTATTACTACTATAATAATTATACGGAAAAGGCTCAATTAATTATCTAAACGTGTAATAACAAAAAAAATTGCAGTAATTTCGTCATTACATAAACTGTTGACAAATAAAATTATATTTTATGGAGTTCCACCACTGTATCAGGGGATTTCATACTCTAATTATAAACACATTATAACAGCACTGTTTAAGACGTATATAAATAAGAATTAAATTAGAATATTGATATTTACAAAGTTGAGATCAAAGTTTCGTATAAGTCTTCATCCGTTGCTTGCTCCAATAGCAAAGTAAGAATTGGTAGAAATTACCCCAGTCCTCTAAATAGTATCTTTATCTTTGCCTGATTTAATGGTAGTGCACGCTTCATCTTCAATTAAATAAATATCAAAACGGTCATGGTTATCAGCAAAATGACGGTAAGACAAGCCAGGATTGTGATGATCGTTTTGTGTCTAGTTTTCGAAATCATATCCTCGCCCAAAGATGTATCTCCACAATTATAATTTGCGTCTAAACCACCTACATCACCAGTAGTGTTTAGACCATTTTGACAATTAACTCTTTTATTAATAGAACCACTACAATCGGGACATTGACAAAGACCATCCGAATGACAAAGACCATACGAGCAATATATTGCTGCAACTCGTTCTGGGGACTTCGACGTCATCTTTAACCATCACGCAAGTCGCACTTGCGACATCCCATTCGTAGTTCTCCTTCCTCCTTCCTTGTTGTTATTATTACTATTCTATGCCTTTTTTGACTTATCCTATGTCCTTCTTTGTATTTTTGTACTATTTCGAGGATTTTGGGAATAAATACATTATTATTATTATTATTATTATTGACAAACACCATCCGTACCGCAACAACCGTTCTTGCAATCGCTGCAAGTCGGGACGCACTCACCGCCATCATTTAACGTCGAGGATATTCATTTTAACGACTGGCAAATGCAATATTCACAAATTTTTTCACGAAGAAAGATTTTATGTTATTAGTAAAAATATTATTTTTGAAAAGGAATTACCACAATGTAATTTGCAGCCTACGCTCTGAGAAAAATCACATATAAATATTTCTCTACTTTGATTACAAATCTGTTTAAAAATAGGTTTGGAACTGTTCAAGTAAATACCACATGCTGCGGTTGCTTGTCACGAAAGTGAATGTACTCTACAGCGAGAATAAGTCGGATAATTATGAAAACTTTAAATTATTAAAGTTTATCAATTGATGTATTTTCTTTTCGTACTGCACAACATATCAACATGCCTAGAAATTCCAGGAAATAGTGTCTGTACTTCTGATTTTAATCTATTTCGCCTCTGCTGTGATCGCTTTCAAAAAATTGTCGGCGCCTATTTAGAACAAACAGAATATAATGAAGGTCAAGACATCCCACAATAATCAATACAACGCGAAAGAAAAGTTCTATTATGTAAATTTCTACGTGGGTCGTTTTATACATGTAGTTTGCATTACTTCCTTATTAGTTTGTAATTTATTATCGTGGAAGAGAATTACAAATTATGATTTAAATGATCTTGTTAAGTCGTTTTTTGCTATCTTAAATAAAGCATCTAAAAAATAACACCGTACCTATTTTTTTCCGAAAGCTGAATATTAACCATTCAATCTACCAAAGTAGAAATTATATACGATTTGGCATTTAACTATGTAGTTGCCGGTTTATCATTTCCAAACATACTAGATTACATTAAGCCTACGCTTTAGATAAATCAATTTAAATGAAACATGAGACTACTGTTATCCATCGGTAATTTGAAATTGTATCATCAGAGCTTCCCAAATCTCCAATATATTCATTTATTTTTAGAGAAAGCTTAAAAATAGCCGTTAATATGTTTAATTCATTCTATCCCGTATAACGTGTGCTTTTCAATTTTTATTTCGTACATCTGTTTGCTACATAATTTTTTGGCTGTCGATTTGATTAACAGCATTCAATAAAGGTATAAAAATTATTTCTGTTCTTAGATTTAATTTTCACTATTTTATAGTGCCGATACACACTTTTCAAGCCCGAATCATGTCGGCCGAGGTGGGTATGTGAAAAAATGAAGTGTATTGCAAAACTAATACAATTTTTGGCAGATATATCATAGCTTAGATAGGGTATTATTTATTAGTCACCTTGCATACAAGGTTTAACGATAAGATATGTAGACTTTAGACTTGTGTTTACATAGAATTAGACCCGAAAAATATGTACACTATTAAAAGCTGGGTTTCAGGAGATAAACAAGCTTCTCAGTAAAAAAATTATATAATCTTCCATAATATAAAAATAGTATGATGTCACATTCATATCAAGTTTAATATATCATTATTGTACGAAATTAGTTGAGTAGATGAGTTACTTTGTTTTGTATACGGTATTATTACGATTCCTTATTGAAAAATTATTCCAAACATTTGAAACATTAACGACTATAACAAGAGTGATGAAAAAGAATTTGTTAATTTTTTGATCAGTTTTTCAGAAATAGTCACAATTAATCTAATCGATATTAAACTAACTTGTCTATTTGTTATATGAAATAGTGTAGGAAAGTGTTTCTATCTGTAAAAATATACTATACGTTCCAAACATGGAAGGTTTGAAAAAATGTTTGTTGTGCAGTGTTGATAATGGTCAGTGTTAATGTGAACCTATGATACAACGCTGCATTTAATAAACAAGGTTTTAGCACCAGAAGAAGTGTTACGTGTCTGCAGGTTTCTCAGAATTCCGGTTATTGCATACTTAAGATAACACTCCACGTTGGTTCTTTGTCATTATCAGCAATCCCGTCGCTTATAAACATGATATAAAGTCTAACGATGAATAGTTTCGTGATGAATTGTGTCTGTAGTTTATGCATAGAAAATTAACAGTGAACTAACTAAGACTTGTCTGTAACTTATAAGTTAGTGAGGTTACATTGTTAAAGTTGTATTGCGGCTGGTAGTAAACGTTTCATATATGAATTATAGCGAGAACATTATTTTTTACAGACAAAATAATAATACACAATTTGTTGAATGTTAAAATAAGTTATTCTACTGAACTGTAAATCATAAATTTACGGGAACGACCATAGAAAAATAAATTTTAACTGGAAATTCGGCGACGTTTTGGATATCTCCGCTTTTGAAAATTTGGATGACACAATCTTAATACTACATTTCCTACGGTTAATTCCTTTAATTATTTTAATAATTGACTTATGTCTTGTTAGTTTTTAATTTTACTACATTTTAATACATTTTAATATGTTTTCTTGTTATAAGTCTGTTTGACTCCGGTTATTAATGTTTTCCGCTGATTACTTGTCAACGGCTGGTGCCGACTCTTATTCCTACCTTCTGATGAAGAATTAAAATAAATTCGAAAGCTTAAGGATAAGATAAATGAGTCTTATTTCTCTTTGAGATTTTACTACCTTGGCTGCGAACCCCATTATATTAGGATCTTCTTAACCCTGTTTGCTTAATACTACAATTAGTATGTTAAACATGTAGTTTCTTAATATTGTCGTGCCGTTTGCATATTACATTATTAAATTGATATTTCTCTTTACAAAAAAATACTCATAAAAATACTTAATTACAACAGTAAATACATTTTCTTCAAGTTTAGAATATTCATGTTTTCCATGGAAATAAAACAAGCATTTATGTATCAAGAGCAATAAATATCTACTTCTCGGTATTATGTAATTTACTTAAAAATCAATCATGGTACAACTATGAAATTAAACATTTAGGAGTTAAAAATAAATGTAGCAGTGAGACATGACATGTTTTTCCATAAACATCTTTTGTGCTGTATAATTAAGACTTAGAGTAAAAATACATCACAATTGATACATATTCTAATTGTGTATATCTAGTATGCATGAATGACATTTGATAAAAATTCAAAATAATAACAAGTATAGCAAAGTGACTAGCATTTATGTCTTCCTAATCATCTTCCTCTCGACTATACGAAATCGGATTATCTGAAACTGCGCAACATGCGAAAATAAAATATAGAAGTTTTACTCCGCTTTATCCGAAACACCGGTCAAAGGTGTTCCAATCCGAAATCGTTTCATTTAAATGAAAATGGTACGAGTTTGTACTATATACAGGGTTCACATCGTCAAAGATTCCGGTGATTCAGGATTCTGATAAACTCATTGCAAGTATCATCCATGCAAGTAGTTATCCAAGTTGAAAGATCGGCACGGAATTACATAGTTTCGAATATGTGGTGAAAATTATTTGCATACCAAATGGTAGTCGAGAACTAAAAAAAAACTGTTTAAAGCCGCTATCGACGAAGATTCTTATAGTACCAATATAACTGTAAAGAAGTTTCTCTGTATTACGAAGCAGTGCAATACAAAACTTTAGCAAACAAGTGCAGTTATAAATAAAAAATAAAAATCGGCTGACTATTCTCACTCGCAGCAATTATTATGGACGTCCTAAAATTTGCCTAATGTACATACAGGGTGTCCGCGATATACAAAGCATGCAATTAAGGGATGATAGCTAGAACCACTTCGAAAACAAAAACATTTAATACACCATGCGTCTATCTGTAAGCGTAAACGAGAAAAAGATATTTCTAAAAAACCTTATTTGGTGAAACTGTACAAGAAAACTCATCCATATTGCTTCTTAAATAACCAAAAAACCATATCAAAAATTTAGAGTTGAAAATAACTGAAAACAACGACGAAAACTAATTATTTAATACATTGAAACTGAAGAGTGGTGTCATTTCTCTTCCACCATACTGTACACGTATTCAACAGAAGCGCAGATGCAAGCCAAGCATCATTTGTTTATACGACCTTGAACTACTTTAGACTATTGTATCGTACGAAGTCAATGGCCATACGTTTTAAAAATAAAGGTACCTTTGCGATTTTTTTAATAATGTTATGACAATAAAATCGATGTTAGGTTGAAGTTAGAGTGAAAAGGGCGTATTTAATAGCAGGCTCCGATCGGTAAATGAAAATTTAAGTTGAGGGAAAGTCGCATTGAACGAAAACAATGTAATTATTGCAATTATGTTATGGCGCTTTAAGCTCCTTCGTAAAAGCTACTACAAAATTGAGTTCTTTTCTTTTACTTGTGATAAATTGGTAGACCTAAAAAGGACTTTTTTCAGAGACAGGAGAAAATGTATTACAGGAAAGGCTCGATGTGTTGCCCATTTTCAAGAACACACGCCTGTAATCGTCGGGTAAATCTTGCACTGATCAGCTGCCGGTGTACAGTATGCGTAAGTTTGTGACATGAGAAATATTTTTTTTTCTCGTTTACGCTTACAGATAGACCCGAGGTGTATTATACGTTTTTGTTTCTAAATCGTTGTAGCTATCATCCCTTAAATGCATGCTTTGTATATCGCGGACAGTCTGTATGTATAGGAACAGCAGAAAAGCCAAAAGCATAAACATAAAGAAAGCTCTGGGAGGAATTCGAAATTGTTTAACAAAATTCGTTAAGATGAATGGACTATCTGTTAAATGTTTGTTGCTGGTGGATAATGCACCTTCTCATTTGTTTATACAAGATCTTTCGTTCTATTCCTACCACCAAATACTACCGCTTTACTTCAACCCATGGATCTTGGCGTTTTGGAAAACTTGAAAAGAAGCTATCGGAAAATGTTATTGAAATTTATATTGAAGGCAGAGAATTAAGGGGACGCCCTAAGCAATTGTTGAAGAACTTTAATCTAAAAAATGTAACATATGCAGAGTTTGAGGGACCGTGCTTTTAGGTTGTACAAACAAAACCGTTCACCTGCGCGTTGGGATTACTATAGGTCTCTACGAAATTTGACCAATGGTGCAATACGTAGAGAAAAGCGTGCTTACATGGACTACAAAATTAGAACTGCTGGACAAAATAGCAAAAAAATATGGAAATTGTTGAAGAACACGGGCATTGTCAATAAACCGTCTACTAGCATACCACCCGAACTCGGAGGGCCTGAGTCGATTAACTTATTCTTTGTAAATTCTGTCCCTAATCTCCAGCTTGACGAAGCGGTTTGTGATGCGTATTTTTATACACGTTCCAATAATTGTGACTTTGAATTTTCTGCAGTTACTTAGGATGTTGTTTTCAACATTATACGTTCAATTAAGAGTAATGCCGCA
>SMLS01043086.1:0-11960 GCA_004785975.1 Popillia japonica | reverse complement strand
ATTACCTTATTTGGACTTGTACTGTTCTTATTCTCACCGCTTCAATTGTATCGCAGCCCCATGAACGTGATGATCTACGTATCGAAAGAGGACCACGACTTAATAACGAACGTGAAGATGAGCGACTTACGCTTCAATTACCAGGCGTAGCGTGGGGCGCTACGAACACCGACTTTTAATCACGCCGATCCTTACGTCGTCCGGTACAATCGTAATCACCTGTATCTTCGAAAATACCTGATGGATCTAACAATTCGCGCTCGCGAGGGAGGCTTCCGCTAGGGTACGTTTTACACAGAGAGATGTCTGCTATCGTAATTGGACGATGGACGTATGTCAGTGGTGGAAGAGGTAGTGTTGCGCGTCAATTAACGCAACCTTCTGTACGAAATTTATTAATAATTTCATACATTATAACTAATGTAAAAAGTATAATACTGTACATATAATGCCTTCTAATTCTAAAACTCGAATCCAGAATGACAAAGACTTCTTAACACGATATGTTTGCCATCTAATGCCCTACTACAATAAGGAAAATTCCATCTTGTTGAAAATCCATGAATAATATTATTCCACTTTTCTTTTGTGTTTAGCCCCTGAAAATTAAATAAATAAAGTTAATACTCGCATCAAGAAATATAAATCTACTTAACAACCGAAAGTTTTGATGTTATACTAGTACAATATTTTTTTTAAGAAAGCGCATGCTCTGACGAAGAGTCAGCAGTTGATGTTGCACCAGACTGAAGCTACCTCCCCACTGCAGTCACAAGCTGCAGCCACTTGACGTGTCCTGTTTTAGGCCATTTAAGGCATATTATAACAGGGCAATGGATGATTGGCTGTTAAACCATCCAGGAATACCACTCACCATTTATAACATTGCTGAATTAACAGGGAAGGGATTTCCTCGGGCATTTGTACCATCCAATATAATTAAAGGTTTTGAACGTACTGGAATATCTCCTTACAATCCAGGAGTCTTCACAGAAAATGACTATCTGAGTTCATATGTTACCGACAGGCCAAATACTGAGGAACAGATTGACAAAGATCCAAGTTCTCCGAATTCAACATAAAAGACTAATAACATCAATGAAAAAGAAGTACAACAGCAATCTCTCAATTCGCATAAAATAGACGACTTAGAAAGAGCTTCACCAACCATCGTATTAAGTCAGGTTCAACCACAAGAATCTACGAAACGAATGTACTGCCTGAAACACCCAAAAAACTTCTCGTTTCACCAGAAGAGATAAAACCACATTTGAAGGCTCAAAATCGGACTGGAATACGGAAGACAAGAATGAAGAGACAATCCACTTTTTCACCGATACACCAAATATGAAAGAGAGACAAGAAATAGAAAACAAAAAGATGAAAAACGACAAACCGTACTGTGAAAAAAAGAGTAATTCTGGATGACTCGTCTAGCGAGAGTGATGTCGAGGCAGAGATATCATGCAAAATTGATCAACAAAAACAATCGCCATAAATGGAAATACCCAAATATTTCTTCAGTACAAAGACCTGTTCCTCATTCACAAAATGTTCCAATACCAACTTTTCACCAGGTAGTGCAGCAATCTCAGGAGGATGAAACGGAAATACCTATTTCTTCCTAAGTAGATGATGACTTCGAATACTGCGGAAAAACATCAGATCCTAAGCCGTTTTCGCAGAATGAGCTTAATGGCCTCATCAGAGACTTAGATCTTTCGAAGGAACGTGCTGAGTTACTAGCGTCAAGATTATTAGAAAAAAGTTGTCTTTCCTCAGATGTTCGAGTGTCTACATATCGCACGAGAGAGGGAAAGTTATTGCAGTTTTTTTCATCTGATGAAAATTTTGTGTATTGCTGTAATGTGAGTGGCGTCTCTTTATTGACAGTAGTAAACGAAGTCTAAAAGCAGTTCTTCTACATAATGGAAATAAATATGCTCCCGTTCCAATTGCTCACTCAACATGTGTAAAAGAAGAATATAAGGTAATTGCAATTCTTTTACAAAAAATAAAATATATTGAACATAACTGGGTGATCTGCGTCGACTTGAAGCTGGTTAATATTTATTGGGTCAACAGAGAGGTTATACTAAATACCAATGTTTTATTTGTCTCTGGGACAGTCGAGCTAAATCACGTCATTGGACTGCAAAAAGTTGGCCTGTGAGAGATGCTTTTGTTGTTGGGGAAAGAAATGTTATAAATGAACCCTTAGTTTCAAGAGAAAAAATCATTCTTCCGCCATTGCATATAACACTAGGGCTAATGAAGCAATTTGTTAAGGCTCTCCATAGAAATGGTCAATGTTTCTGTTAAAGCAGTATATTCATAATCAGATCTTTCTTCTATATATTTATAGTACTGCGTCCTGCCGCTAACATAACGTAGGTTGCGTGCGCAGTCCTTGTTCACCTTGTTGTACACGTTTTTGGTGTTAGTTATCGTATGTAGTAATTTACGTTATTTATGTCTCATTCTTGTAAAACTGAAGTCTGTTAATAAAGTAATATAACAGTACACTGAGTTCGATTGAAGACCTTAATAGTTTCCACTGTATTTCTCCAAATTTCCTGGTTTAAGTACTGAAAAAGTAAAAGCAGGTAGGATAAGGACGACAGTGTTTGATAGTGTTTTAGTCGTTGGCAGTCGTTTTGGCTAAATTGAAGAATAGCGGCGTAACTCCGATTTTCGTAATTTTTGGTATAAGGTATCTTTGGGTCCTAAAACGAAAGAAATTGCAAAAATTTAAGCGCGGACGCACCTATTTTCACCAGAAAAAAATTATAAAAGTAACGATATTTTCAGGTTAGATCGTACATTTTCTGTAAAGTGCTTCCCTCTGCAGGACATTATTTCATATTCATCACTAGTGCTGCCAGAGGCATACATATGTGTATGCACTCGGGTTATATTTTTCTTATTTTAATTGTTTTAAATTTTAGTGAAGGTAAGCAGAAATTTTATAAAATGCTAATGTGATAATATTACACAGATGGTCAGATCAAGCAGTGCTTGGCCAGGTTAGACAGAGCTTGTCCAGATCAGACACGGTCTAGCCTGGTCGGGCCCGGTTTAGGTTGATGTGGCTCGGTTTGGGTTGGTGTGGCCCGGTTAGGGTTGACGTAGTGGCGTTCTCGTCAACTTCTTCATCTATAGGTTGTTCTTCTTTTGCAGCCGTTGCTATCACATGTTGTTCTGTTTCAGCGATCACATTCAAGTCATCACAGTAAGTAAATTACTGTGATGACATGTAGTAAAGACACTTTTTCTAACCAGTTTGTGTGTAGTAATTGTGTGAAACTTTTATAAAAATTTGTGTTAATCTGCAATTGCTAACATAATACATGTTTTTTTGTTTTACAATAAATAATTTTCTAAAACCTACCCATTTATCTACTTGATAGTCTTTCATTTTCACCTGTTTTTAGCTTCAAATTGACAATGCCAATTACTATACATACAAAATGTCAAGAACTGTCATCAGTCTGCCAACCACTATGATTTTTGGCATATATCTCTATTTCTGTTTAATTCGGATAGAAAACTACTACCGTTTGCATTAGTACCTGCCGAGCACATAATCCCAGCTATCTCTTTCTTTTGCCTGTTTGGTACAAATTGACAAATAACCAAATTACTAGTTCCGAACGATCTCTGATAGAACAAAGGTGCCACCCACCCTTTATCCTATCTTTGATAGACCTCAAATACGTGAATTGATGAAAGACACCGACGATGTGGAGAGGCTTGCCTGGCAATCTTCTGTAGCAGTTGCACAAAATTTCCTCGGAAATCATAAGGCTGACAACTATGTAGAACTAGTAGAGGAAATGCTGGTGCGATTCAAAGATCTAGGCTGTAATATGAGCATAAAATTAGACTCAATCTCAATAGTCATCTACATCATTTCCAACACAATTTAGGAGATCTAAGCGAAGAACAAGGGGAACGATTCCACCAAGACATAAAACCAATGGAGAATAGATACCAAGGAAGGTGGGACACTCACAGGTTTGCCACCTGGCCGGTTTTCTACTAACAAGGCCGGGTGCCGGTTAGCCTCCAAAAAAGGCCGGTTTTCTTACAATCTCAATAGATACTTCACCGAATTTGGAAAAGCTGCTAGGAGCAATAATGAAATCGCTCAAGAAACCACAACACGGTCGGCCATCTATTGATGGGTAGCCGCATTTATTGTTTATTTATTAATTTCTACATTACACTACAAGATGGCAGATTCGTTGCGAATTTTTGGCCTATTTTCCAGGGATCTACCGAGTTATATATCTTTGTGTTGCGTTCTTATTTTTTAGTTTAGTTGATTTATACGTTCGTTGTGGTTGTGTGTTGTTATTTCAGTAATAAATCTAAATAATCGTAAAGTATGAGCGATGAGGGTGAAGCAGAAACACCAAATACACCACCAAAGAAAAAAGTTAAGACAAGAAACTGCCAATTTAATAAAGACTGGCTTGAAAATCCTTATTACAACAAGTGGCTAGCAAATGATAAGGATGTTAATATGGCCAGATGTACTATGTGTAAAATTACATTCAACGTTAAATATGACGGCGTCAAAGCTGTAAAATCCCATAGTGGCACCGCAAGGCATTTAAATTTGGAAAAAGCTAGCAAGATGTGTGACGTTATGACAAAATTTTTTGCTCCCAAGGATTCGAAAGAATCCCATTTAGTCACCATGGCTGAAATATCAAAAACGTTTCATTGCGTAAAACATGGTCTTAGCTACCTTTCAACTGATTGTGGTAAGTAAAGACTAATTTGATCATTTAAATAATGCTCAATAAATATGATTCAATTTGATTAAAAGTAAATAAGCCTTATTTATGATGTACAATGAAACTTTTGCGACTGATATTTCTTTCAGGTAATAAGCTTGATGGACAGATTTACCGAGATTCAGCTATAGCTACCAAAATTCATCTGGGACGAACCAAAATGGAAGCCATCGCGCGCAACGTGCTAGCACCCTATTCATTGGAATTAATAACTAGAAAGCTAAAAGAAAAAAACATTCCTTTTTCGATAGCTACCGACGCCTCCAACAAAGGTAGTAGAAAGTTTTTTCCTCTTGCTGTTCGTTTTTTTGACCCAAATGAAGGAATTCAGGATTGTTTGCTTGATTTTTACGAAGAGGCTGATGAAAGCTCTGAGTCAATTACAAATAGTATATTGAATGCTTTGCAACAACTGCAACTTGCTATTGCCAATGTAACTGCATATGGAGGTGATAATGCATCCGTCAACTATGGAAAACATTGCTCTGTTTACCAAAAACTCACACAAATAAAACCAAAGATAATCAAAGCTAATTGTAACTGCCACATATTACACAATGCAGCCAAGCACTCTCTTAAATTATTGAGTTTTGATGTAGAGTCTTTGGTATTAAAGGTTTTCAATTCTTTTAATTGTAGCGCCAAAAACGTGGCAAATCTCAAGGAGTGCTTTCAGTTTGTTCAGCAGGAGTATCATCAAGTATTAAGACACATACCGGTGCGATTGTTAAGCCTTTTTCAAGCTCTCGATCGCTTGTTATTGAATTGGAATGCCATAAAAGCTTATTTCTTGCAACAAGGGGCAGAAAATTGTGATCGTATCATATGGAAATTTGTAGGAGACCAAGAAGACCAACTATCAGATCAACCAACTTTTGCTGAATGCTACATTTATTTTGTCCATCATGTTCTATTTATTTTCCAATCTTCAATTAAAACACTGGAGCAATCCCATTTGGTTATTACGGATGTATATGAAATTATGTCCGGTTTAAGAGACAAATTAAAGAGACGGAAAGAGGATTTATTTTTTGGCTTCAAAACAAATCAGGCTTTAGCGAACTTTACAAGCAACCTTAAATTAAAGTTTCAAGAGGAAGCAGTTCAAGTCTACAATCGAGCAATAGAATACTTAGAAAAATGGTTTGATTTTGAAAACAATGTGTTTCTGTTATTTAAATCATTAAATTTGAAAGGCCGCATTCCAGAACTGAATGAGGTAATCTTAATTGCATCGCACATTGGCATGGATCTTCAAGATGCCGATGGCGATAGTCTTTATGAAGAATTATCTTTGCTCCAAAATGCATCTCCTTCTTTCATTAATCAAGATATTTCTGTTGCGGAGAAATGGTGTATCTTTTTTAAGCGAGTGGAAGTTCCAATTTTAAGAAATGTAGTTCAGATGGTTTTATCTATTCCTTGTAGCAATGCTTATGTGGAAAGGATTTTCAGCATCATGAATCAGCTATGGAATGATGAGAGAAACAAATTGTCAGTTGAAATGGTAAAAGCAGAACTTTGCATTCGTTCTAACATCCAGCTCTCTTGTTCGGAATTTTATTCATCATTAAGTGACAAAGCAGAACTTATTAAATCAGCAAAATCAAACACCAAATACCATTTCAAATTTTAAACAGATGTAATGTTTACCTATTTGTATTTTTTAGAAATAAAGTTTTACTTTCTTATTTTAAAATTTTAATTACCATTTACTTTTGAAAAATCGAATTTATTACTCGCATACTTTGGGTTCCCATAAAAAATATTTATTGATAAATTTTGACAAAATTGGGGCGTGGTCCCAAGAATTTTTCGTCTGTCTCGCGATAATTGCGGCGCTTTTCATTAAATCACCCCAAAGGCCGGTTTCCTGTAATCAGAAAGGTGGCATCCCTAGACACTCATATGATAGCTGACTATTGCTGGGGAATCATGCGAGATTGCCCAAGTCAGTTTCATTCTAGAGAATCACTCAAGAGACAATTTCTTGATGTTTAATGTTAATAAAATATATATTTTTTCGTGAATTGTGTTGTTTTTTATCTCGGGAACTAGAACTGACAGAAACAAACGGGTAACATTTTTGATATCGCCATACTTAGAATCAGGTCTAAAATCTCTAGTACCAAAATGGTTGTAGGCCAATGTAATATTGTCACAAATCGCACCGGAGATGGCTCAGTCATATGTATCTACATGAACTCCATGAACTACACCGGATGCTGTGTCAACCTCCGGTTGTAGTATCAGTTATAGTTATTAAGGAATCTCGACTTTCGTCGATATGTCCCTAAACGTCGGTCAATCGGCCGGACATGAGTCGAGCACCTTCAAGTATTGTGGATGGGACCATTGGGAACATCGACGGGGGTCAGATGATTACATGGAAGTTACCTGTTGACGGTGGTAGCGGTAGGACGCACCACCGTACCTATGTAGTGTTAACCTAGAATAAATACATATATAGTCAGTTGTGCCTACCGAGTTGTTTCCTTAAGGAACACCCTGCCCCTGTAAGAAGAGTAGAACCACGGACATCCAGCAAGGTAGGTGGTTATTTGCTGTATTTTTAGCCGAGTACGTGGTAACCGCTGAGCAAGGCTCCCTAAGAGCACTCTCTAACCCCCTGCTAGGTCCTTATAAACTTAGGGCCGTAGCAATATTTATAAAAATAGGTTACATAATTTAGATAAATTAATGCAAGCAATTGAACACGAGATTCAAACGATTACACAAGAACTTCAAAATGTCTTCGAAAATATGAAACGAAGAGTTAATTTATGTCTGCAGCAGCATGGTCGCTATTTCCAACATTTCTTGCAATTGTAATATTAACCACTAATTAATGTTTGTATTTTTGTCAAATTATTCAATGACATAAATATCAATTAAAAAAAAAAAATATTTCAAAATTACTCACTTTTCAGCTACGACGCGTCAAACATTAGAAACCCCGTCTGCAAGTGGAGTCATATCGATTCCCAAAAGAAGTGGTAAATGTAATAAACCAAATATTATCAATCTATATTGAATATTATTTCAGAAAGGCTAAATCTTCTTCGTAAGATCAATGTTACATGGTCGAAGAATTTAAATTCTCGAGAAAGAATGTTGGGTAGCTTCTGACTTTATACATACATAAATCATACAAACTAGGAACAAACTAATAGAGGCTAAAGAAAGATTACATACAGCTAAGAAATTATCCGAAACAAAAATGTTTAAAAACGAAAGCAATAATGTCAGTGATACAATATACAGTATTCGTTGTCACAAATAAAAGGCTATAAAGTGAAACCAAGAGGGCGTCGTTTTTCTACTGATGATAAAATCTTGGTCCTTACAATGTATAAATGCAGTCCTCGAGGTTATCATCTTCTTCGGAAATGGTTTGTTCCGCCATATAGAAGAACCCTGGGACAGCTATTGAAGAAAATTCTATTTGTACCAGGAATAAATAATAAAAATTTTAATCATTTGAAATTGGTTGAATCAGCTTTGCCAGAGAGAGAGATAGGTATTGCACTATTCTTTTTGATGAAGTAGCATTACTCCAAGTATCGTGATGTTATAGAGAGTTTTGAATGTTTTGGAAGTACATCACATGTAAAGATTGCTGATCATGCTTTAATTTTTTTGGCACAAGGTGCTTATAGCAATTGGAAGCAACCACTAGCTTTTGTGTTCTGCGAAGCAGCCACAAACAAGACACATCTAGCTATACTTATTAAAGAAGTAGTTAGAGGTGTTTTGTCTAAAGGACTCGTGCCAATTGCTACCGTTTATGATCAAGCGTCTCAAAATCAAGCTACAATTAACCCGTTTCCACCCCGTGTGACCATATGGTAACGCAAACAGGGCTCTGTAAAATCTGCTCCTGCATTACTATTTGTGCAGATTCCTATGAATAACTAGGGCTGGGCTCCACAGATGGCTCGATTTGTTACCTGAATTTACTTTTAGGTCTGTTTGATTTGCTGAATTGAGTGGTATTGTTGTGTTTGTACACGTGAAATTCGAAATTGACTTAAAAATGGATATTAAGTTCGAGTAAGTAATACAAAATGTTTACATTTAGCAAAATTACTAAAATGTCAGTTGATTCATTTTATTTGCATAAATAATTGAAGTGTGTTTTGACTGTCAAAATTCCATGTAAACATACTTGTGACCACTTGGTAACACAGGCCGAAGTAGTAGCTAATATGCATTTATTGATTTTACACCGGGCATTTCATTGCAATAAAGCGCTTAATATGGTTTCTGATGATAAATATCGCGAAAAAGCCAAGATGCTGTCGCTAACATTTACATCTGTCCCCCTGAACATGTCGAAACAGATGAAGATTCCGCCAACGAGGACGATGGAGGTCAGATTGACAAATTGTCTCGAAGACAATTTGCAGCTTCTGCGAAGATTGGCTACAATGACGATGAAAATGAAAATGATAATTTCGACAATTACACTGAAGACCTCAACGAGAATGTTGTGCCAAATAAACAAAAAAAGAGAAATAGTCGCGCCAAAAAGAATCTAGAAGAAAGAGTCTGGATAAATGGAGATTTGACAAATAAGAGGCAATTCCCTTCTGCTGATTATTCGTACTTCCAAAATATGTCACCATTGGAATTATTTCATTTGTTTTTTGATGAGGTGATTTGGGTATATACATATAATGAGTGAGACGAAAAAGTATGCCCTTTTCAAGAACAGCGCCGATCCAGAAAGTTACAGGAAATGAAAAGCTCTTTCGGAATTCTAATTCTGTCTGGCTATCATAATCTTTTAAGTAGAAGATTCTATTTAGACCAAAAGGAAGACGTGGGGGTACCCATGGTCAAGAACGCCATGTGTAGGAATAGATTTCAACAAACTTTGAGATTTCTGCATTTTACTGATAATACCAAAATAAATCTAGAAGGTAAAATGAGGAAACCGCGACCCTTAATGAGGTAACTTTAAAATATTATCCGCTTACCGAACACGTCAATTATGATGAGTCAATCATACGATACTACGGGAGCCATAGTTGTAACCAATTCATTAGGGGAAACACCGTACGCTTTGGATATAAGGCCTGCAGGAGGACTCTGTAATGGGCCTAGGAAGTAAATCAGTTAAAAAATGGCAAAGATATGTATGTATACTATTCTATCACAAGGGTCAGGTTGTTCCAACAATAACTTAAGCAATCCAGCCACAAGCACAAGTACACCAACTACAATGAATACTGGACAGTCCAGAAAAAGAAAAAATAACGAAAATGAATGGGAAGAAATGCACTCAGAGCTAATGAGCATCTTAAAAAGTATTAATAGCAATTTAGGGAGACTCGCAGATAGGGCAGATGTTTTAATTAATTTTCTTAGTACAGTTCCTGGCCAAATTATTAGACTCACTCATATTTTTTAAAATTTTTCTGGAATATTAATAAAGGGACTACGCAACAATCTTTTGAACAATAATGTGTAATTTTCAATTGAAAATCAGTGCTATGCAGCTAAGTGGAAGCACATACTGAAAGCATATAAAATGGATCCGTACTTGGGAAACTTGAGAAGTATGCCCGAATTAACAGAAAGGCATGTAAATCCCCAACGTGCTCATAAAATGAAGGTGTCCTATTGCCCGCAGGTGCTAGCAGGACAGTCACAGCTTCATTGAACCTCATGGCATTTTCTGGTATGTTATAACGAAAATGTTTCTTACTTTTCCTTTGACCAACCAATTACTTATTATAAGGATACAAGTGGTGACTGAGGAAGGAACGTTGGTGATGAAGAAAGATGGCATGGATACTGCAAAATTTTTGGAGTTTGCAGATAGTCTTTTTGACAGCGTCAACGGAAAATCTGAAAGTAAGCATAATATTAAACCGCTTAAAAATGTGGTACATGACTCCTCGGAACACTTAATGTTTTGGCAAGATGCAAAAAAGATTTTGACATCCGACATTTTTGAAATCGAATAGTAAAAAATTTACGCCTCCAACTGTACAACATTTCAAACAGACATTAGCAAACTGTTACGTTTTATTTTCTCTTTTTAATAGATATTTTAGCGCCTAATATTTGTCTTCCCGTTATACGCCTAGCTCTGTCAACGGGTATCGGTTCGCTTATTAGCGACTGCGCGTCTTATTCTCGGGGACATCTCCGATAGCCATCTTGTCCACTCGCTTTTGATCTTGACCCGTCGGGAGAGCTGCAGCTGTATTGGAACCTCCGGAATCTCACCTTTGAACACGTGCTAAGATATTTTTGGTATTTTTGTGATTTATGGAATTTTTCTGAATATTTCAAGTCGTCTTGTGAGGGATATTAGTTTTCTGGTGAATCGCACGGTTATTTCGTGGTTTTGATGCCGATTAAAGTGGATGTTTCCGGATTAGGGGTCTCATACAGGTAGGACATTTTCCTTGTTTTATTTTGTATCATTTGTTAGGCGTATAACTTAGGCATTCCGTATTTTTCCCCCTATTAGCTGCTAGTTTTGGATCCTCAATCTGGAGGTGAACTTCCGTTCTTTTTTTTGTTTGGATTCTGTATCCCATACACGTGGATGACCACGAGGTGGAGGGCGATAACGCCATTTCGCATTTAATAACCGGACCCCGGCCAGTTGGCTGAACCACCGATCCCCTTTGGTGGCATCAAACATCTTCGACCATAGCTACGCAGGTATTCAGTGAATGTTTGGTTAACACAACACCTGACGTACAGGTTCTGCACAAGGTTCGAAGCACACATATATGAATTTATAATTAAATTTCAATTGCATGTACTTACATTTAACGTAAACTTTAATAGTTTTTTTTTTTAATTAATGTATCCTCTCTTCAAGAGGTTTCAAATGATGTATTCGGGTACATTTTATGAATTTATGATTAAGTTTTAATCGCATGTGACATTCATTTAACGAAAACTTAGGTAGTAAATTTTAAAAATTTTGTAACCTCTCTTCAAGAGTTTTAAATGGTGTATTCGGGTCGTAAAGGGTGGCTTGCTTAGTTTTACCCTGTGTTTTTGGTATTTTAAATCTATTGTATGATCTTTTGTAAGGCATAGAAACGTTTCGAAGCTAAGATTTAGTAAACTGTCACTTAACCCATTAACGCCTACAGGCACCATATGGGCCCATCTGTTATAATG
>SMLS01043016.1:0-10753 GCA_004785975.1 Popillia japonica | reverse complement strand
AACATGGAGCCAGGTGTAATGGTTTCCAACCTCAAATTATTTATAAATTAATTAGGAAGTTTAATTATAGGAATTTTTTGAAAGAATCCACGACTTTTCGAGAAGAAGTCACTAACACACCTTTTGTTACCCTCCCTTTTGCTCCCTCTATAACTAAAGGTTTGAGTAAAATCTTCAAGGGGCTGGATCTTGGGACGGTTTACAGTTCAGGCACTAATTTGAGAAGTCTGATCGGTAACCCTAAAGATAAGGTACAGCCTCTGGAAAAGTCGGGGATTTATGAAATTAGTTGTAAAAATTGTAATCAAAAATATATTGGGCAAACAAGGCGTTCCATCTCGACAAGATTCAAGGAGCATATGGCTAATCTTAAACATAACAGAATTGAGAAGTCCAGCGTTGCCCAACATATTTTCGAAAACGATCATAATATTGATCAATCTAATGTAAAATTAATTAGACCGATTAGTAATTGTAAATTTCTAAATGTTTTTGAAAGTTTGGAGATTTACAAAAACAAGTCGTGTTTGATGAACAGTGATAATGGGCCTATTCCACATTCGTCATTGTTTTCGTTAATGTGAAGTTAATGATGCGAAACAGTTGGTGCTTGTTTACGTGTAATTTTTAGGTTTCCTGTTAAGTGGTTGTTGTCAGTTTATTTAGTTTTATTATCGCCTTGATAATGACAGCATTGCTGTCGAAACGCGTTGGCATTTATCCAAGTGTTTGGTGTCCTGTGGGTGATAGTGATCTAGAGTTCTACTTCGGCACCAAGAGATCCAGTGAATATTTGTACACTTGACCATGTAAACGCGAATGCTATGGCCGAATTGACTCTGAACAGCGTGGATAATATTTTTGCAGGTGATGTTTCTAAACGACAAAATGCTTTATTATTCGTAAGTGATGCTGCAGCTTACATGTTAAAAGTAGGCCGATTACTTAAAAGGAGTTTTTCCAGTATGTTGCATGTTACATGTACTGCGCACGGGCTACACAGAATTGCGGAATTTATAAAAGACGAACTTCCAAATGTGAACAAGCTAATTAGTACTACAAAAAAAGTATTTTTAAAGGCCCCGATTAGAATATCTTTGTTTAGAGAAAAGTATCCGCACCTTTCTTTACCCCCTTCACCAGTAGTAACTAGATGGGGAACATGGTTGCAAGCATGTTCATTTTATTTCAAAAATATAAATGCCGTTGCAGATGTCGTAGAAAATTTAACAGATGACGCGCAGAGCATAAAAAAATGTAAAGATGTGCTGAAAGATGAATCCTTATATAGTAATTTAGAATTTATTGATAAACATTTTAAAGAGTTACCTGATATTATAAAATATTTTGAATCTCAAGCAATAAAATTGGAAAAAGGAATGAACAAGTTAAATACGACGTTAAATGATTTAAAAAGTATAGACAATGAGTTGGCAGTAGATTAAGTAATAAAGTGAATGCAGTTTTCAGCCGAAATCCAGATTTGAATATACTAAAAGATATTTGCAATAATAATTTGGAACATGTAGACAAAAAATATCACAACATTAGACCTTATTTTCATTATCTACCACTTACTAGTTGCGATGTGGAAAGGAGCTTTTCAATATTTAAAAATATATTCACAAGTAAGAGAACCAATTTTAACGAAGATAATTTAGAGAAAGTTCTTGTAATTAACGTAAATAAAGAACTACTTTGAGTTTGCTTAAGTTTGTTTGTCGTGACGGCGTATTAAATATATGTATATGTATGAGAGAAATACATTACTAGTACACATATTAATCTTGTCTAGCGCCTACATAAATTTTGCAAATATAATTCTATTTTCCGAATTGCGATCATTTATGAAATAAGTTCTCTACGCTCCTGAAATATTGAGTTTTATATACGCTCCAGTAGAACAAGTTGATATTGATAGCGATGCCGCGTGACTTTTATGTACGCTAAGAATGTGTTACTGTATCGACGAATCTCCCACTACTGCGAGGCCGGCGTCTGGCCGCTCTTTGTTTATAACAATAATATGCTTCTGTTAATGACGTATTAAGTACATACTTACATAAATTGTTCAAATAAAACAATACCATAACATTGCGGTAGTCGTTGCTAACACATTCGTCACTACTATAATAAATAATACTACAAAATTACAGTAAAAAGCTACTATACAATTGTAGTAAAGACAATACTACAAAATTGTGTTTAAACTAGTACAACATAAAATACGTATTGTACAGGGTCCGGCAAAATGCATTAAATACCCATTTTATTTCACTATATACAAAAACAAATTGGTTAGCAGCAGGCTTTGGAAATTGGGTTAGAATTATTGACATTTGTCTAAATGGAGCGCTAGTCTATACTACATCGTGTCTTTTGGGCTGAGAAAGTTATCCAACTTAATTTAGTGATCATTGTTCAAAAGTGTTTTCGACGTTAATTTAATGTCCGTCGCTGTCCTTAGCGTAAGACAATTTCGGTTTGGTGCAGTAAATATGGAGGCAACTGAAATCTATTTCAAACAAAAAATCAAGTGGCAGACCAAGATCATCAGTCTGCAATGAATGCATCGAAGAAAGGGTACGAAATGCAACTCTTCATGGTCCAAAAAGATCGCAATTATTGAGGAATGAAATAATCCGCATAAGACGAACAGACTTGCATTTTGTCGTCTAATTCCTCATAATCAGGCATGTGTTTCGAAAATAACCTTTTCGTGAGTGACGACGTACATTTTTACATGAACGACGCAAATAAGCAAAATTGCCGTTTCTTGGCACAAGAGAATCAAAGTGTAACTATGCTGTGCGATACATTTGCATTATCCTCGTTTAATTACGAGGCACCTGTTTACAGTCCATGTTTAGACAACGCCACTGCTTTGAAAATTCCACGCGTGCAGAATGCGTGCATTAGGTATATTTTTGGTTTAAGAAGGTATGACCATGTCTCTCACAAGTTAACTGAGCTCTCGTGGTTGAATATGAGTAATCGAATGTTGTTACAGTGTTTGTGCTTATTCCATAAAATTATTCTTTGCAAAACTCCTCCGTATTTATATAATACCATAGAATTTAGATCCATAACATAAATATTAGCCACAGGAACGTCATTAGGCCTCCAGTATATAGCACCGCCTTATTTGAGAGAAGTTTCAGTTTTTCTATTTATAAACTCATTAATCCGTTGCCATCATCCTTGAAAGTCACAACATCTCCCATGTTCAGACGTGCTACCAGGGAATTGTTGTTTGCGAAGCAATAGCGCTACAGTTTGTTATTTATTTATTTATTTTTCTTTTTTTTGTGTTATTTCCTGCAGAATTTAGATGTAGATATATAATATTAGGCAATTTGTTCCTATATCAGTTCATATTTTATAGGTTATATTTAGGTTTATATTTAGGTGGTAGAGAAAGGAACAATTCTTTGAGTTGTTTGTCTGAACCTTCGCCTCTGGATTTTTTCGTTCTTTTCTACCCTTCTACCAAGTTTTGGATTATATTTATTATTTTCTTATTCTTTTGAAGGGAATGGTTAAACTGTAACAATTAATGCTGCGCGCTATGTTCAAATCCTACATATATTCTTTTTACCTTAAATTGAAGAAAGAATAACCCATTAGTTTCAACAAGACGGGGCAATAATAAGCATGAGCATTTTAAGAGAAGCCTTTCCAAACAGACTCGTTTCCAGAATGGTACGATTCCATGCCCAGCAAAGTCTCCGTATCTTTCAGTTCCAAACTGTTTTCTTTGAGGGTACTTAAAGCTCAAAGTGTTTGTAAATAAGGCAAGAACTTTAAGAGCCCATGAATTATTCTTACCATGTTGCAGTAATATAAAACAATAATAATCAATGGAATATGAAACATAATTGTCTCGAGAATATGTTCACCTCGATCAAAGTAACGCAAGACATCGAAAAAACAGCTGTCGATGTTATAAAAACTAAGAAATAACGCTGATGTGTCAGTTTTTTTTTATATAGCTTTGAATGAAGAGTTCAATAATATCAATGTGATTACATATGAACATACTATCGGAGACTAATTAATAAAGGAACTTTTATTTTAAATGTATCCAATCTATGGAATTACTTTAAACAACGATTGAATGTTATTTAACTGTAGTAAAAGTAAAACTATTGTTATGAAATAAAGATATGTAGTTTCTTAGTTGCAATTTTTGTAATCGTAGTCGTATTTTCCTTTTTATTCAAGAATTGTTGGTTCCATGTCTGCAACATCTACATACATTCGAAACAGACTGACTCTGATTGTGCGCTGCACATATGTTAACACGTCGTCTGCAAACCGGGGTCACTTTTGTTCGGGCAAAACCAATAACGGTTTGTACCTGAAAATTAAGAAAGGGGATGGCGTCCGTAACCACCCCTAAAAAAAGTTATATAGGAAGGGGATCTAATGCCCAAGTTTTAAAATCTCAGTACTTTCCAGACAGTTGTTGTGAATAAACGAATTTCGAGTAGGACAAAATTGACCCCGGTTTGCAGACGGCGTATACTAAATAGGTAATCGATAGGCATCGATCTCTAGCAACTGCAATCAAAGAAATCCTGTCAGATAATGACATCGAAGCAGGACCAATGCTTTGGTCCAATAAATTAGATAAAAGAAAACGCTGTTACTATTGTCACCATGACAGCGATAGGAAAACGCAAAATGCAAAAAACCCGTTTGCGATGAGCATCGTATTGCGTGTTGTGCTCAATGTATGTAGTTTTTATTTTAATAATAATAAAAAGATTTATGTCATATAGTTTTTGTTGCAAACACAGCGACAAAACAAAATTTTTATAAATATAATGTATTTTCATATGAATGCATTGCTTCTTATTTATTGCCATTTTCAACTACAAAACTAAAGAATTTAGCTTCAAATTAACAAAACGAACCAATTTTTTCTCTTAAAGATAATCTATTCAAGTTACAATTTTTTTAGTGAATTAAAATTTTTTATTTTTTTTTGTTTATTGAACAAAAAATTATGAAAAAATTAAATTTTCGATACTTTAACAATTGGTACATTGAAATGAATGTTTCATTTAATGACATGAATTTTTTCAGATTTTTTTGAATGTATTAAGGGGGTGAAATAACGGTCAGACAAAAATGACCCCGGTTTGCAGACGGAAGGTGCCGAAAAAACGTTTGCAGACGAAGTGTTAAATATCGCCTATAGCTTCACCTGCTCTGCGCTAGGTATATTTGTTAAAACAGGGGAGCGCGACGAATATTTTATAAATATCTTTGTCACTTTTTTCTCGCGTCTGGGTAGGAGTTTGAGCAAAATATTTTAGATTTAAATTTAATAAAATAATATCTTTCCATTTTTCATAGTCTTTACTTTTATTTCAAATACACCCTGTATATACAGAAAGTGTTTTAATGGACCTACAAGTGGAAAAAAATATCAGGAAAATAAGATAAGCTAAATAGCTAAGTGAAATTCTATCGAGTATAAGTAATGTATTAGCAGAGTATCTAATTCACCAGTATTCTAACATAAATACAAATTACGGAATAAAATCATATAAAATAGTATTGATATGTAAACATAATAATGGAAAATAATAATGCCTTGCAACAAAAGTGTTTCGTTCACTTTTGATTGACGGATTGACTTAACATTTAACAGTTGTTGGACAAATTCTACATACAAAGCTATAAACTAAACACATTCTTACACAAATATATTGACCAAAAAAAGGAGAAACAGATGTGCTCATGTTTGCCTATCCATTTACATAACAAACATACTATAGTTACTACAATAATCTAATAATTGCGCATTGTGTATTTTGTAGTGTACATCTAATGTTTACCAATGTGTTACCACAATAAATTTACTACGTCCTCTACTTCTACATTTTATTTAGTGTTTATAAAAGAAATCTTCCAAGCTCATATCTAGAATTTACATTTTTCAAATTAGAAGAATCATTGCCGACAGGAGAAAATACCATACATTTCAATTATTTCTACACTAGAATATATCATCCACTGTGCTTATCACTTCATTAGCTGTAACTCTATATTTGCTTATAATTACGCATTTCGTATTCATATTAACTTAATTGAATGCGCCAACAGTTAAAGCATGTACATAACATTTAATCAATAATGTATAAGTAACAAAAATACATGATATGCAGATGGGCATGCCCTATTTGCATTTGCGGTAGGTAGTCAAATTAACATAAATTAAATTAATTTCAAAACAGATAAAATTTCAATATCATTTAATTAAACAGAAAGCTACCACGCACAGATGACTACTCAAGGTATCGAGCGAGCGAAGTTTCGAAGTTTACCATGTTAAATGTGGATAAGTATTCGCAAACTTCATGCCTTATATCATGCAGTGCCAAGCGACTGTAGCAAACATGTAATCAAGACATTATGACCAATAGGATTTCCAATATTTGAGTTGCTGCAAAATGCATGGTTATCAAAAGATATTATTAAAGCATTTAGACATTAATTGGGGACGACAAATACGAATATGGACAATAATAACTAGAGCTATCAGAAGCTCGTCATGTCTGCCATGAGCGCAAAATTAAAACGTTTCGCCTAACACAACACAGAATCTATGTAATAATAATTAAATTATATTCTCAACTTCACTTAAATATAGAATATATTTTTCTGAATGGCCATTTCGTTACTATTAGTAACCTCAGAAAAATAATCTATATTTAAGTGAAGTTGGGAATTTAATGTGATTATTATTTAATAAACTTCGCTAGCTCCTTATCATATATAGAGAATCTGATATATCTACACTGTAGACTGAGCCGCTCACCTACCAGAAGGTTTTCGCCTCTAGCGTGGTTTACACGTCGAGCTACCGTGACCTTCTGGCACCCTCCCTAGATACCCTCTTTGCTCCTGAAGAAACCAGTTACATTAGTGGCAAAACGTCGAGTTTTGTCAGTTTATTGTATATCTTGTGCATTATATTTTTATTTGTACTGTATATATTTTATTAACCATAACAAGGCTACTACTCATCTCACGGCTACGGCTCATCTACTATTACATAGATATGCTAAAATACAAAAGAAACAATAATTAATGTTTAAATGTGCTTTTCCAATTTATGTAGATTCACAAATCTGTACGAAATGATACAAGATGTATGTAATGTATGTATAACGTAACACGTTAAGTGTACATAGTAGGTACCATGGCATTAAACAAAATGTAGCTAGTAGTCTGTCAACAATATGAATAATTGGAGAGAGACTACTGACGGAAAGCGTACACTCTGTCCCATAAGAACATCCGTCGATTTTGCGAGATCCTGAAGCACTAAAATAAAAGCAAGACTGTAACTAGAAACTCCATATCAAATACAACTGCGCTAATAACTAGTAAGGAATCCAGTCACCACTATTATCTAATATGGCCTGACAACGGCGGGGCATACTAGCAACAAGAGTTTCAGCATATGGAACGATAAATGACTTGGAAACGTGAAAATTTTAGCAGCGACTACGAGTAACGTCATATTTACTGACGAAGCTTTATTCTGGGCATGGGTCCTTTAAGGCGTGCTTGGTCTACCCGCCAGGAGCGCGTGCTTGAGCGTACTGTACACACCCTGTTAAAATTAATGTTGGTGTTTGAGTGAAAGGTGTTTCGGAGCGTTACACATCTTTACAGACCATGTAACAGCAGATGGAATGGTTAAATCTACCAAAAATTTTTGTCACTAAAAGTACTGGAAGTTGTATAACAAGCTAGGAGCTCATTGGATTCTGCGAGAGGATAACGATCCTCAAGATTGTAGTCGGAGGTGTACAACGTGGCGGGAAAAAAGGCATCGTGTGATTGCAATAGCTAGCACAATCTCCAGGTGCGAATCCCATCGAAAATGTGAGCTCGTTTATGAAGGAGGAAATGAATTTTTGTTTGGATTGATTTGTTTTTGGAAACAGCAATTATAAATACATACATCTAATTCTCAAAGCTTGGGTATTTATCTTTCTCAAATTTTTCGAGTAACGCGTTTACCTTCCAGACATAAACTTTTCAACAGTGTTTACATAGAGTAAGATTTATCTCCTTTGAAGAGATTTACTTGTTTTGATCTGCAAAAAAGTTGCTTTTCTTTTTAATTACATTAAGTTACGCCTAAGTCAATGTTTCGGAATCGCAAAGCGATTCGTTGATGACATATCAGACAAAGGATGTTCTCCAATGCATTAACAAAGATGCTTTAGCTATCCGCTAAAAGATTAAATGTCTATATTAAGGCAATAGTGAAGAATTGTCTGCTTCTTTTAATAAAACTTTTATTTGAAGTACCATATTTTTTTGTAGTTCTTTGACGATGAATGTACACTGATTCAGTTTCACGTTTATATCGTTTTTGATCCTGAAGCTCAGTAAGCTATGGAAATTGCTTAAATTGTTCTCTTAATATTATATACAGAAATTCCAGCTTATTGGACATAAAAGCGACTCAAACGCAGATACCCTCTTGAAATCGATGCGACAGTCAGATATTGTGTAATAAGATTTTCACGTGTCTATTGTTTCGAAAGACGAGGTTTTCTAAAATGTAAAATTTCAAGAATTCACATATTTCTACCTATCGAAATAATGGTATTTTTGGTTTTTAATTGAATTCGATGTATGAGAACAATTTCAATCTTCACTTTTCGAATATACACAAATAATAATTGTTACTACTGAAATATTTTCATAATTATTTGCTCGGTAAACATATCAAGTCAGACAAGAGTTCAAACATTTTCCGTTGAGGACTGTGAGAAAGCTGTCCAGCTAGTAGACCGTTCACATATTTAAATTTATTAATTGGAAGTATAATTAATCATATAGTACGTACTGCAACGATTTGCCTGCCATTCTACAAGACATTACACAGTTAATTTAGTGACTATTTTAAACATTTGGAACATTTATATTTATACCAGTGTCAAAAACGCAGCCAATTTTTTTTTTATTCATATAACAGATTCTATTTGTTGTAGATATTTTTTCATTAGAGTAATCGATCAATGTTACACGGTTCTTTGTAAATACTAACGCAGCTTGTATAAAAATACCCCACACTTGTCACGATTTGTTACGGTATTTTATGTTGGCTTTCACTTTTAAACAGCGTTCATTTTAATCTATTAACAGGCAATTCACATCTATTCCACTATAATGTATCTTGATTTTTCTCGATTTGGATGTTTCTAAAAGAAGACTTCCAAAAACGGTTTCCTAATTTAGAGGTCTGTTCTTTTCTGTTTTTTTATTAGTGAAAAGAGAGGCCTGGTCTATTTTGTTTCCAATTTATTAGCTTGAATAAGTGGTTCACGTCAAAGTTAGTTCCTGCCTTAAGGATTACAAACCTAAGGAACCTCTTTCGCTTGTATCTATCTGATATTGATTTTACACAAACCCACTTATCTCATTAAATTAAGTGCAACAAATATTTGTACATACGGAAGCAATTTTCCTTATAGTCTTTAAGTAACGTATGTTAGTGACAAAAAACATTCTTTTGTCTACTGAACTTGTGTGGTATGGAAGTGCATAATATAGGAAAACGAAATGATAAGAATATCTTTCCTGTGGTGAATAATAACTCTCATTTAAAACAACATTAATTCAAAGCGAGTAGTTAATCTCTAATAGCACTTAAAAGAACTAAGTTTTATTTGATGGCAGTAACAAGCTTTATTTGAAAATAAGTTAATCGTGACAATCATTACTTAAATGAGATCGTAGCATGTCCGAAATTGCATCATGTTTCCCGTCTCGATAACTCTTACGTGTTAAATATAATAAGTAGTAGAGCTATAGTATGAGTCCTGACATACTGCAATAAATAAATTCAGGACTTAATTGTCGAGGCTGCATCAGCACCGTTTTTAATTTGGTTTGTACAGAACGTGTCAATCATTCCGTTCTGAAAACAAACTAGCTTCAACAGTTAATTGTGAATAAATGATCGAAAATTTTATTATTTAACTTTAAATTAACAGTTATTTTGCCAGCCCATAGCGAATGGGATATTTCACGTACTACTTTGTCAATGTGACACCCGCAGTACGCTATTACTTCTCAAAGATCCACAAAAGTAATACTCTTTTAGATGAATCGCCTAACTAGCTCTACATGTACTAAATTCTTAATACTGAAGGTGTTCCTCTTAAACAGATAGGAAATGAAGTTGTTCCGCACAATAATAATTATTCTTTGGCTTGTTCTGCTAAACAGAAAGGATAATGTTGCTAGCTGTTTTAAAGTTTCAGCATTATTTCTGGATATATTTTCTTGCAATAGGTCTTCCAAAAATTACAGCAGGCAATTAGTACGATAAAATGTATTTAGTCGTAGAATTAATCTCTCTGATAAAATTTCTATTGTATTTCTACTCTGCAATTGAATCTTTCCGGAATTGCTCATTATGCTCCATTTTGTTGATATAACATTACCAACCTTTTCTCTTCTTGTTTCATAATATTGCCTTTTAATTCTTATAGCGTTGTTGCTCGTCAACACCGAACTTTTTAAATAACCCCACAGTCAGTAATCCGCTGTGGCTATGAATATGCCAAATGTCTTCTTAACACACTGATCTTGAAAAATGATGGTGAACAATTCTATCACCAGTCGGAACGTATGCAGAAGTTCTCCATCCTGCATAAAAATGATGTCAACTTCGTAGTGCTTGTTTTGCAACCGTATGCCCTCTCCACAT
>SMLS01042988.1:0-11482 GCA_004785975.1 Popillia japonica | reverse complement strand
ATCTTCAATTCTATTTCATGCCATTTTCTTAAATGGAATGCCCTCTATCTACTAATATGTATCGATAGGGTATTTATTTACCTTTAAAATGATACCAATATTTCGACTTTTACCTTTGGCTATTTTTTTTTAAATGCAATTGAAGCGTTACAAATAAGAAAATGCGTAATTACTACGCGTGTTTGATTTGTTGTCATGGTTTCAATTAAGTAGGCGATTGTGAATTCTGATGTTTGCTAAATAAACATCGGGTAATAATATTGCTGTTTGTGAACCACAATGACATACTCTCGTGAAGAGTTAGTAAACATGGTCTACGTTATTGGTGAATGTTTTGGGAACTTGTCTTGTGGCTTCAAGAGTGTATGTGCAAAAGGATCCAAACAATATACATCCTGATGAGACAATGCTACATGCACTAAAAGATAGATTTCATCATACTGGAAGCCATAGGTTTTAAATGAAGAAAATCAACTGGCGGCCTGTATTTCAGTGGTAGAAAATCCACAAATTAGCCTAAGAAAATTAAGTAAAGATCTATCTTTAAAGAAATCATCCGATGGAAAGTATCTTCCATACAATAAGTTTCATCCCTACCCAACTGTATCAAGAACTTACCGAGAATAATTTCCCAGAAAAGAACTACTTCTTGTCAATGGGAACAGCAACAAATACCCGAAAACATTTTGTTTTAAATTGTGCTCTTTACAGACGAGTGCACATTTCACAGAAATGGTTTTCTGAACATGTTAATTTTCATTTTTATGATACGACAAATCCCTACAAAATCTATATTGGTAGTTCTCAACATAAATGGAGCATCAATGTTTGGGCCTTATATCTTTGAAGATAGTGTAATCGGGGAAGTATTCTTAAATTTCCTAAGGGACGGTTTTCCACTGTTAACAGAACATCTTCCTAACTTTGTGAAGCAGCAGACTTTAGCTTGATGGTGCAGCAGCTCACGTCCGCGCAAATATCCGGGAGCATATATCAGAACAATTTCCAGAGAAGTGGATTGGCAGACAAGGTTTGTTATTAAGACCAATTGGCCTCCGTTTGTTTTATTCAATTTTCCTATTCTAGGTCCCATCACAAACAGCAATATTATTTACTAGCGTGTAGCAACTCGATCTTTACTTAGCAAACGTCAGAATTCACAATCGCCTACTTCATTGAAACCATGACAACAAATCAAACACGCATAGTAATTACGCATTTTCTTATTTGTGACACTTCAATTGCAATTAAAAAAAATAATCAAAGGTAAAAGTGAAAATATTGATATCATTTTAAAGATAAGTAAGTACCCTATCGATACATACTACTAGATAGAGGGCATTTCATTTAAGAAAATGCCATAAAATAGAATTGAAGATATTGATATTCAAATATTATTTTTGGACACCTTGTATAATAAACACACAACATTCCACGCTTATAAGTTAAAATGCTGTCAGTGATAATTACGTGGTACGCTTTTTCGGGACATCCTGTATAAGTCAAATTAATTTCAAAATGTGCTCCTTTATCCTCATTAACATACCGTCAATCAAAATTTCTATTGATTTAATGATATAGCTGCAATCAAAGACCGGAGTCTTAAATGGACAGCCTGTATAACAACCCACCGATTACTGTACAGTGCGGCGATCAAACTAAACATGCGACAATATGATAACGAATAATTTTTCTGTATCTGTTATGCTTTTTTCAACATTGTTAATTGTGGTCTAATATTTGATTTGGTGGTTTGTATTTGATATGAAAACTATATCAGTACGTAAGTATGTGGTTATGATTAGTAACACAAAATTATTAACGTATTCGCGGTTTGTTCTGACGAAAATAGTCCTGAATTTATATCATTTATTATTATACTTTAAAACTCAATCACGCACGAAAAGCACTATTCTCTCTAAAGTTATTCGTTTGACATAAATGAACTTTTCTAGTTTAGTATAAATTTGCAGAAATACAACTGTAAGTCTCTATTGTTGCCCTCAATTCAACGCTTTCCTTAAAAAAAAAGTAGAATGATTGCTACATATTTAATCTTAATAAAATTAGTTATTAGAATACAACATGTAAAAAAGTAATCGTGCCCTAGAAATTCAGCTTACTCTTAAATAAAGGGCCTACAACATTGATAGAAACCTTACTAGACATGCGAAGGAGAATTTCGTGACAGAACTATTTATTATTGAACAAATACCTTAAAAATATAAATCATATAATAACATAAAATGACGCAAAATGGATTGTCTCAAAATGGATCACAAATGTTCAATTGGATTACGATGCGGGGATCGTACAGGCTAATTCAATACCTCTATCTTATTGGTATGAAACCAATTTTGCACAATATTGCGAATAAAAATGCCCAAGGCAGACAAAAGAAATCTACAGTACGTATTAAGGCAAAATTGTAGTTGAGACACGGTAAGCCTTTTAGGCTGCAGTGTATAGAGATGGATGGAAATTTCTGATGTTCCTGGATCTCACTCGGGTGAAACAAAAGAAAAGGCTATTGTTCGTAAAATTTTTGCAAATCGAAGGCACCCTGCGGTTAAGATTATTTATGAAATACAAAACGAATTTAATGTAAAATTTCATCCACAAAGTATTAGAAAATCGTATAAAATCAAAGGAATCGAAGGGAATAATTGGTGTTAAAAAGCGTTTTATATCAGCTAAAAATACACGAATTCGGTTACAATAGGCGAAAGATACAAGAAATTGACCAGTGAAAACATATAATAAGGTCAGATGAAACAAAAATTCTACTTTTAGGATCAGATGGTATTATTATAGTGTATTATGGTGCTTGGAGAAAGGCAGGTGAAAAATATTCGTTTATCTGCAGAAAAATTAGGTCTTAACAATGAGGTTATTTCAATAAGATCGAGATCCAAAGCATAAAGCCAAGTATGTATGTATATATTAGATTGACCTGCATAATCGCCGAACCTTAGTCTAATTGAACATTTGTGGTCCATTTAGAAACAAGTCATTTCGCGTCAACGACCTACTAATATTAATTCTCTCAAGACGATTGTTACACATGTTATACATGAAAATAGACAACATATGTCCGAAGCCGGTACAATCCATGCCTATACGATGTGAAGCTGTAATTATAGCTCAAGGTGGCCATACTCAATATTAACTTCCAGGGTACGATTAAATTTTTGTTATAGAATTTTATGTTTTATTATTATATGATTTATATTTTTAAGTTATTTACTCAATAATAAATTGTTCTGCCTTGAAATTCTCGTTCACATATCTAGTAAATTTTCTGTACTAAATATATCATTCATCAGCAGCAAAAATTAATTTTTTGTACTAGCTTATCAAAACGTCATTTCACGATTCGATTTGCGTGCGTGAAAGGCCACTTTAAGCACTAGTGCGTGAAGTAAAGTTGGTACTTACTGTAACTTGATTAATTTAGTGACATTTTAAAATCCCTAACCATAATGATTTATGAGTAATAAATTATCCACTGCAGTATTGGCAGCTTCCCGAATTTCCGGAGGTGTACATTCTATTTCATTATCAGAATTCATGTTGTGCAGGTTTTAATTTTGTATAGAATTTTCTGAATTTGATAATTTTAAATTAAATGTCACTTCAAATAATCAATACTGCCAACTCATTTTTTTTAAATTAATATCAAGAGATTTGTAGTGTGTCATAAATTAAAACGTATTTAACCATAGGTATTATTAAAGTACTCGTACAAAAAATATTGTACAAACTTCGTGCGCAAAACATTTCGCGAATTCGTGCCCACTCATTCGCGGAATATATTTTCACGCACTTGGCTCGTAAATAACTATTGACTGAAGTTCGATAAAGCGACTGTAGGAGATATTTGATGTGTTATTATGCGATTTCAGGTCAACACACAGTTACTTTTACCAGATTTATATATTTTTATAATTCATTTTTTGGGGAATGCGGTCTATTATCATGCAAAGTATCAGATCTATAATATATATAAATATTGTACACAGTAGTACAAATTGTTTAAGACCTTTAATAAAATCAAGTTGGCTAACTAGAGGAACTAGAGGGTTATACCAGTGTTTTATTGAGTTGCCTTGATTGCTTCTATAGTTTCTGATAAACATACCTTGGTCGTGAACGCCCTTGGCCATCCAAATCAACAGTTGGTACACCTAGTCTAACTAATCTTGTAAATAAACTTTGTTCCATATTTGAATATTTTTGAAATGCCATATTCTTTATTACAGGAGGCAACTGATGATGATCTCCAATCATTATCCAGCGTTTAAGTCTATTATATCCATCTTGCGGGTTTTGTAAGAGGAGCGGTATGAAGGTTTCAATTTCTAAAATTTGAGCTGCTTCTTCCATTAGTATGTTATCGTACTTAAATCCTAAAGCAGAATATATGTGAGTATATAAATTATGAAGATTAGTATATATGTAATTCTATACCCATTTCAACCAACTCTTTTCTTTTTAATGCAGCATGGGTGCAAGTCATTGCAATTATTTTAGCTTCTTTCACAAGCAAATATTTTGAACGATCTAATCCTGAACGTAAAAGCTCGAAAGCTCGGAATTCTTCAAGTTCGTCAAAGATATGTTTTATATAACGGAAGCAACTATCGGCTATTTCAAGATCATCCTCAAACGATTTTTGTTTAAATAACGGTTGCGGCGCATTGGTGAAGAACTTTGTGAACGGAAATTCTTTTTCTACTGTTTCTACTGCCACAGGCTAAGAAGGGCCCAAATTTGATAAATAAAAACTTTACTACTAATGAGTAATACAAACCTTTCCAGTTTTTGGTCTCACAATACTTTCAAATTGTTCCCATCTTGATAAAATTTGATACAGATAGAAATGTCCGGCAGTCTCACATGTGTACGCTACATCGCCACTCACTTCTAAAGATTCTTGTAATCGTTGTACCTCCATTAACAGGTCCAATCGTTTTGCGAGAACATAGTTTACTCGTCCATATCTGTAATTTTAATTATCTTTTTATAAAAAAAATAAATAAACTGAAATAAACTTACCTGCTGAAGTCTTTTTCAGTTTCAAGAGCTTCCTCTCCATGACCCAAACGTAGTAAATGTCTCTCGTCTATGTCTAGTTCAACTATTTTTTCAAACAACTGATTTAGTGCTTGATTTGAATGGGTCACTATCAATGTTCTTTGACTTGGAAAATTATGATAGAGATTGGAGATAATCTGAACAGCGACGTCTGTTTTACCGGTACCTGGAGGACCAACAACAAGTGTTAAACCGGGTTGCATTCCAGATTTTATAGCTTCCACTTGAGTCGGCGTAAAAGGAATAGTGTTTCTATAAACAAGTAGTCATAGTTACATAATACAACCCAATTAATAGGTATTTAATAGTGACTGAATACATAATATCCTTTAAAAAGTTACAAAATTAAAATTTATAGTAAAATAATGTATAATATATAATATATGACATATTACACTTTTTATATTACGACTAACTTACTTCTTAGGTTCATTGAATAGATATGGTCCTCTTTTAGGAATAATATGTGGTTCAACGACAATAACATTTTGTTTTTTCTCTTCTCCTTCTTTTCCTAAATCTTCAAAAGTTAACCTAAAACATTAAAGAGATATAAGTAATGAACACATTTTTTTCAGAGATATAGTACTTGAATGGTCGCACTAATTTTGCTGGATTATCTGTTTTCACTTTAACCTCATAACTCGGAAAACATGATCTTAAATGATCCATATCGATTAAAGTATCATTGAAGTCCATACTAGATATTTGATTGGGCATTTTGCTGTAGTTCGCCGCGCTTGGATCCCCATATCCCAATATTATGTCATGAAGCCATTCAGGTACAACGCATTCGGTATTCATTAACTCTCTAATAGTTTCTAATACTGCCTTGAAATTATTTTCCTTTGGTTTCCGGCGAAGTAAAATATTGAAACCTATAAATGTAGTAAAATGTTTATTTGATCCTATAAAATTGTATGTTTTGAAGAAATTGATGGTATTGTGTAAAAAACACAAAATATTGTTTTATAGTTTCCATCTTCTATCATTGATTCTATACAAATGATTAATAACGTACTAAACACAGATATTTGATTGACGTATATATTATTTCCGCATTATTTGTATGTATATATGCATACAATAAAGTGAGTGATTATTTTAACGGTACAGAAGTTGTAACAAGAGTTATCAATTTGAACAATATTTACCTCCATACACGTCATCCTTTCCATCGTCAGTATTATTCATATCAATAAAGTATTGATTAGAGTCAAGCCAAACACGATAAGTTCTTTGATCACCTGGTAACGATGGTCTTGGTTCGGGCCCATCTTCGATTACCCTGCCATTGCTATCCAGCATTCCTTCAACTTCACAACCTCTAACGCATTTCAATCCTACCTGTGGGATGAACGGCTCCTTGTAATTGTATCTTGTTCCTAGTGGCGAGAATTATATACTTTAGATTTAATAGACAGTAGTAGACATAAATATTCATGTGTATATAAAATGTTATACATATAATAACAAATAACTACTTTATTACACTTTTAAGATGGTTTACATTATTATGATTATATAATATAAATAATATAAATATACACCTACGGAAAAATGTATGGAGCACTCTATACATTGCGAAAGATACCGGAAAATTAAAAGCGAACGAGATTAAAGTTATTCTTTAATATTTTATGGCACAGTACAGCAAAAAAAGATATATAGACATAACAGTATTAAATTTACATAAACTTTATGTATCCGAGATATTGCTCACATATTCATGGATACCCTGTATATACATATGTATATATACAGGATGCCCAATGACATGACATCAAAACGTAAGGATATGTTATTGAGGCAATTTCAAGTCAAAAATGTCTAATCAACAAGGGACCAAAACTCGTCGTAACTGACCTACAAGCATTTGAAGTTTTAGATAACCCCACTAATGCAAACATTAGATGAAGGCGGTGATTTTGTTGTTAATAATAAGTCGGTGTGGTACTGACTCATCATTGTCACGAAAACGTGAAATACGTTAATTTAGGCCGTCGTTGTCTTGTGTAACATTAAAATACTCCTAAAATTATGTTCACTTTTTCGAATGAATAATACGCCGATATTCAGTTTATTTATGGATTGTGTAATCTAAGTACACGAGCGGTAGTTTGTGAATATCGTCAAAGATTTACCACTCGTGTGCCTTGTAGAATTGTTTTTAGCAATGACGTTTAGGAGAAACAAGTAATTTTCTGCACCTCCTGCTAAAAATGCCGTTCAACAGGAACTTGTTCAAGAACAAGCAATCCTTAATATGGTAGATGATCAGTCCTCTACTTGTGCCAACACACTTAACACAAGTAGCATGCGAGCATGGAGACCTCTACACAATTTGTCTTTGTACCCGTACGACTTACTTGTTCAAGCTTTAAAATCCGCCAACTATACATTAAACTTGAATTTAGTCGATGGTTATTGAGAAATCGAAGGTTTTGTTGGAACATATTGTTTAGTGATGAAGCCTCCTTCAACATAAACAGCATCAATAACACCAGGAATGACCACTGTTGGTAACTCGAAAACCCACGGTTTGTAAGAGAATCCAATTTTTAAGATAGATTTTCGGTAAATATTTAGTGTGGTGTTATTGGTGGCCGTCTCATCGGTCCATTTTTACTGGAAGAACGTCTAACGGCCATTCGATATGTACGTTTCTTAGAACATCACCTTCCAGTTTTACGGGATGATGTTCCTCTTAATGTAAGACGACAAATGTGGATACAGTACGACGGCACGCCTACACACTTTGGAAGACAAGTATGATAACAGATTTTCCTAATCAAAATTATACAAACAGGTGGATTGGAAGAGGTTCAGCAGTTGGTTGGCCAGCAAGGTCACCAAACTTTAATCCACTTGATTACTTTGTATGGGATAGGCTGAAAGATTTGGTTTATACACAAAATGTTGAAACTAGGGAACTTGTTGCTAGAATTCTGGATGCCGTAGAAACTATTCATGCTGATCCTGAGACTATTAGTAGAACTACCACTTCAATTCTAAGAAGAGCTAGAGGATGTATACAACAATTTGGTGGGCATTTTGAACAACTAAATCAATAAAACGACTTCTTTTTAAGTTAATTATTGTTTGTATTAGTGGAGTTATCAAAAACTTCAAAAGCTTGTAGGTCAGTTACGACAGAGTTTCGGCCATGTGTTGATTAGACATTTTTTACTTGAAATTGCCTGAATAACACATCCTTAGGTTTTGGCAGTGTCATGGGACATCCTGTATATATAACATACCTATGTATACAGGATGTATTTGAAATAAAAGTAAAGACTATGAAAAATGGAAACATGTTATTTTATTAAACTTAAATTCAAAATATTTTCCGCGAATTCCTTCATGACAAAGACATTTATATAAAATATTCGTCGCGCCACTGTCGAATATTTTCGAACGAATATATGTATGTAGCAGAGGGCAGGTGCAGCGACGGGCGATATTTAATGTGTGCATAATAATAATAGTAATAATAAGTTTTATTGCCCAACAGAAACAATTTCCATTAACAGGACAATTCAGATAATACAAAAAATATTAAAAAAAAAGAAATACAAACGAGCAGCAATAATCAAATGGGGAAAACAATATATAGAAAAGCATTACTTCTTCTCAACATAAATCAGGAAACAGAAATATATAAGAATGATAATTTGAGCAGCGGTATTATAAAGTTTTTTAAAACTTGTGTGTTGAACAAAATTGTTATACATATTAGCAGTTACGTTCCTAATTACGCCCAAGGAAGAGTGGTATATATATATCACAGTGCACGGAAATAAAGTTAAAATTTGAGCATATGGTGTAAAGGGGAGACTTTTACAAGATATTGGTTCGAGGAAATGGGATACAGAAGGTTTTAGAGTGACGAGCTCCGAGTCGAGGAATGTGAAACTGAAGTTGTTGGAGCAGCATGGGACAGTCAATGTTATTATGGCATAGTTTATATAGGAAAGATATACCGGAAAGTATGCGTCGAAAATTGAGTGACGGTAGATCAATTCGCGATAATAGTTGAGTCTGATCCGTGTTCCTTTCTGGATAGCGTCTATCTATACGAAACCAAACAAACTTAGCAAATCTACGCTGCACCATCTCTAACTGCCTCTTGTGTACTAAATAATAGGGATTCCAGACTATAGCAGCATATTCTAAGCCAGATCTCACGAAGGCGTAATACATGGCCATCAAAGCCGTAATATTAGAAAAGATCCACAGGTATGTATTATGAATCCAAGTGATTTCCTGGCAGTAGCGGTAATATAAGCAATATGTTGCGCAAATGTGAGTCCGGCATCGAACAATACACCCAAATCCTTAATTAGTTCTACACGCTCCAGGATGGCTTCTCTTAAGCTGTAGTCAAAAATGACCGGAGCTGACACACGTGTAAAAGTAATCATTTTGCATTTCCGGGCATTGAGTGCTAGGTTGTTGTCCTCACACCATTGAGAAACTCTTTCCAAATCGGCCTGAAGAAGTTCGCAGTCCTCCAAGCTCGAAACCTCGCGGAACAGTTTCAAATCGTCAGCAAACATTAAGGCTTCGGGAGTTATAGATGTTAAAATATCATTAATGAAAATGATAAATATTAACGGTCCGAGATTAGACCCCTGAGGAACGCCGAAGGAAGCAAAGTACTCATCGGAAGTGTAACCATTGTAAAACACTGACTGACGCCTGTTGTAGAGATAGGATTCAAAAAAAAGTGACAAGGGACGTGCTAAAATCAAATGAACTTAATTTAATAGGAATAATAGAATGATCAAGGCGATCAAAGGCCTTGGAAAAGTTCAGGTATAAGGCATCAACTTGACACCATAAATCTAAGGCGCGTGACAAGAACAGGGTGAACTGGCATAAGTTAGTTACAGTAGAGCGCTTTTCGGTAAAACCATGCTGAGCTGGAACAATAAACGACTTGACGGCAGGGTAAATTGCAGAATAAAAACATTGCTCAAATATCTTTGCGAAGTTCGATAAAATTGCGATTGGACGGTAGTTAGTTATGTCACAGGAATCGTCGGAGTTGAATATTGGCACGAAACTACACAAGCAGCACATAACTATTTCCAACGATAGGACTGCTTTTATTACTCCAATACAATATGTATTATTATAAACTTCCAATTCTAAACTTATCCACGTGTACAAAATGTTTACCGGATTTAGTGGTGTTCAGCCCTCGAGTACCGTTACTAGAACATCAGATATCTCCATGTAACACATACGCGAGTTGAAATGAAAATGTTGATTTCTTCGCTGGTGCCAGTTTGAGTTCCTCTTCCTGCAACCGCCCTAAACAAAACAAAAACCTTAAGTTCCCTCGACCTTTTACAACATATGCGAAAGATTCTTTAAAGATCTAACAATTTTATTCAAAGACTGAGGAAAAATATAATAGAAATACTTACTATTAGTTAATTTAATTGTTCTAAGTGATGCTTAAATTTTCAACCCAATCATTTCCAACCATACCGCCGCTTTGTTACTCTTGGACGTAAGTCAAAAATCATTGCTAGCCACTTATATAGCGTTCTGAATTATAATAAATTTATATTTAAGTTTTTGAAAAAGATTTTGCGGTTATTTTACACCGATATCCTCATTACTGCCACTAACTGACTTAGGTTGAAAAATGTCTCCCCTAATATCTTCGGTGGAGAAAATCCTATTAATTTTCTTTTTAATATCCTTTTTCTTTCTCGCCGTATTGTCCCCCCTAATTTTGCAGCCACGTGCAAGACCACCTCCTGCCACTCCACACGGAGCCGAGCTGTAAGTACTAACCAATAAGTTCCTCCTGCTTTATATTTTCCTATATAAATGATCCACACAGAAATTAGTAGACTTAGTTAATTCAAATAGTTTTTTAAATCGTCTGTTGTAATTACTTTGCAATCAACTATTCAAAAAGCTTAGATATTATTTTGAGTGGAAAAATTCAAAATTTTTGGATCATTATTGGTTGGACAAGCTTCCATAGTTTTGGGACACATACTGGTGGTATCGCAGTATTAAGCGAATTAGTTAGCTTTAATCAAAAGCTGATTCACTACTTATTCTTTAATTAAGTCAATTACAGATAATTTCTTTAACGCTTATATTGGCTCTAATTTATTCCTTTACTTCCTTGTTAGATCGTGAAAGTTCCTATTGGCAGACTGTTAGCAGCTCCCGACCTCCCAACGAATGTCGCAATAATAATAATAGCTTATTGCACAACCCAATAACAGGATAAAACTACATTGATACAAAAAAAAAGTACCCATACGGTACGGTATATTTCAAAAATGTTTCACCTGCATTGCAAAATATTATTTATCTTTCATTTCAATGTTTCAATGTTATATGTCAGAAATAT
>SMLS01042961.1:0-10982 GCA_004785975.1 Popillia japonica | reverse complement strand
AATCGCACTAGGAAGGGAATACTTTTCCTGTTAAAGTTGTTGGTATTGTTTTCCTTTTTCTGTTATAATAAGATGTAATGGATAATACATCTTATCGATAACACTTTTGTCAGATAATTTCTTTAAAATATTATTGGACCACTCCTCAAAATCATTTACATGATTGATATTGAAGATAAATATCTCCGTCTCCACAACATTGTCATCACATTCGAGCAGTAAACTTTTGCGATTACGTTTTAAGTAACTGTAAATACATACTCTGTATTCTATAAAGCACTTATTTTCTTTAACATTTGAAATTAGTCCTTTAGCTTTATATTTAGCAAGAATACGATAAACATTTGTCTTCCAAACACCTGTTATTATTGTTAAATATAAGTCTACATGTTCATGACAAATAGTCATAAAAATAGTCACTAGTTTTTGAAATTTGCAGTGTTATCTGTGTTTTCATTATTGTAGAATTAGTACCAATAATTTTCGTGTACGTGTTCAGTATAACTGGCTTTTCCTGTACAGATAAATGTTTATGCCCCAAAGTAGCACGTTTTCTTGATAGTCCGGTTGCACTAGGCTGTGTACACATATTTACAAGCAAATAGTTAAAAAAACTGATTTTCTTGTTTAATTGTTGTAGAAACACAAAAAGATAGAAAAATATTTATCGAAATATTTACTCAATCGCCTGTGTCTACAAAATGGTAATTTGATTGATTTTGAAAATCATGGCCATGAAGTTCTTGATACATGGAAACTCTAAATGGATGATATTTCTTACGCTTCAATATTTGGCATATAGTGGACTAAGAAGTTCCTGATCCGAGAACCATTTCTCGAGTACTAATGTGCGGATTATTAGTTACTGCAGCCAATACCGCAATGTCATTATTTTCTCCGGAAATTGGGGAAGTTCGGCACCATTGAGCGAGCCCTATACATAACTACTAACTAAGATCTTTTTAGATTTGACGCAGTGTCTTAGAGATACTCCGTTGTCTCAAGTTAAAACACACCCAGTATTTTGGCGGGCCACTTTCAGACTATTCTCCTTATTAAAAAAACAGAATATAGCAGCAAATAAAAAGTACATCATTCCGCATCTGTAAAACGGAGACATTTCTGAATGGCAAGTGTATTTTAGCAAAATTTTAAGAAAAAAATCTAAAACTTCTACCTATTTTCTATGGCATGTAAAATATTCCTATATATCATTTGCCACCCAAACAACTTAAATTGGTGTAATGACTACAATTTGTAACTTTACCGTTATATGTAAATAACATCAATCGCTTCATTATACCAGTAATACAAATAAAATTACTCCATGTTTTGCTGATCGTAGTGTATATTGCAAGGGTTTCTACCACTTTTTTTTTCTAAACCAGTTTACCGCCATGTGTATAGAGTTCAAGACGGAATTGGACGAGATAAATTGACGTAAAAGAAGCGTTCAATAAATAAATTAATTTACGTATACTTAAATATTTTCAAATACATTATGGAACATTATGGAATATTTATAACAGTTGGATTCATGACGTCAGGAAACAAAAAAAACGAATATTTACCAGAATTCATATAAAAAGACGAACCTCACTCGGAACCTGCTACAGTTCTAAATCTTAATTTTGCAAAATGGTTCAGAGTAAGAAGATCTGTGTTCTCTTGCTTCTAGCAGTTTTATTTGTTGGAACTGAGAGCGCTAGGTGGTGTTTCTACTACGATGCGTTTGGTGAGATAGTTATCTTACGTTGCCCATATGGACCATGTAAGTCAAAATAAATATTTTATTTTATTATTTTCAAAAACACTGAAAGTAACATTTTTGAATATCGTCTAACATCAGTAGTGTTATTAACTCTAAAAAAAGCGTTCCGCTATTCGTACAAGCTGACAACTAAATTTTAAACGTATTTTTTTAAATTTTTGTATTGATATTTAACAATATAAGTATGTATAATATTTATAACAAAATATTATTGATTATTATAAGAATTAAGGTAGTAATATCTAATATAAGCAGTTATTACCTTTTATATATTTCAACTTTGGAATTTTGAATGTAACATGTGGCAACTTTTTCTATTTTTCTAATTTTAAATTAACAACACACAAGTAACAGACACATAGCAATTGTTCAAAGTTAAATAATTAACACCGATAATAGTAAGCTTCGTATCATTTGTTTTAATCTAATACATTTTTAAATGAGAAAAATGGATTTCAAATAAACGTATGAAAAACTATTTCTTTAGTTAACTAGTTAGCTACCTACAATTTTTTGTAGCAGAATTTAAAGGAAAATAAAAAAAAGTGAATGATTGTGATATCTTGTAGAATAGTAAACCGTTAACAGAAACAAGTACTTTATGTGTGTCCTTTTATGATTTTCAGTGTATGCGACAGCATATAGTAGCGGCGGTGGCGGCGGCGCTAGCAAAGGCTGTACTAAAGAGAATCCTTGTCCGTACGATGGCGAAAAATCGTAGTAGTGGTATACTGTTTAACACTGAGCGTAATATGTTGATTTAAAAATGAACATATTCTGTACTATCTTCATTTTTCATTTACTGCATTATAATTGCAGTTTTATTTTAATTTGTGAATTGTAAGCTTTCAATGTGAAAATCAAAATTTCTTTAAATACTTACAAAAGATCTTGGGTTACATTATTTATTACCTATTATAAGTACTGGGTGGCCAGCTAAGAATGCAAAGTGCTGTATCGCGGAAAAGATTCGTCCGAAAGACTTGTGGAAAAAAGAAATAGATGACTAGTGGTCAAAAGGAGACCATGGAAAATATTGTCAGATTTGCAAAATGGTCGCCAGGAGGCGTAACCGTTATCGTAAACTTTGAAAGTGCCTTTTAAAGCTTAAGCTTTACTCGAGTAATTTTTATTCAACAGATACGTCAACAATGTATCTATTAAAATAAAGTGGTGAGGGTAATTCAATGTTTTTTTTAAATAAACAGCTGTAACTCCTAAACGACTGAATGGATTTTAACGAACTTCGTTCTGTTGGAAAACCCATTTATTGTTCCATCAAACGCATCTCACCTATGATATGTGTAATTCTTAGTGATGCCGCTAGAACGGGCTTTTTGATATAATAATAGAATATTGCAAAATTCTCTAAACAACTAAATGCAATAATAATACCTTTTTCCATAAAAATGTAGCGAAATGATAGGTTAGTGGAAACACTATCTCGATATCTTATTGTTAGCTTGAAATATTAAAGAAAGAAAATTTGGTTATCATATAATAAAAAATCGCTATTACACCGGTGTGTATTGTTGTTTATTTGTCTTTTTTCACGATTCAATGATAAAAGTTCGTAATTTAATAAAATTTATAAGAAAAGAAGACCGATTTTAAAATAAAACTAATCCGTCCTTTTCAACGTTCGAACTGTCTTGCATCACACGCAATGCATTGCTGGGGGCGCTTGCGTATATATCACAGCAACTTCAATTTCTACTTTTAACAGACTATGACTGGCCTCTTATGTTAGTATTTTCATGTCCTCTGTTGGTGGAATTTGGTAAACAATATACTGGGCAAGTAGCTCGATCTAAATGTTCTCAGACATTTCTTCAGAAATGTGGTGGGCATATTTTGCCGTAATTGCAAGGGCACATGTTTTAATAAAATAATTGGTTTACCAGAAAAGCAAGACACACGTCGCCATTTAGTGGTTGATCAAAGAAATAGGGTCTTATAATAGTTCCGCCCAGAATACCACACCACATATGGAAACACCAATGGCTTTGATGTTGGACCTCGCGCAAGAAACCATTCGTAGTCTGTTAAGAGCAGAAATTGAAGGTGCTGTAATATCCGCGCATGAGCGGCTCCAGAAATGCATTGAATGTGATGCAATACAGTTCGAACATTGAAGCACGCATTAGTTTTATATCAAAATCGGGTCTTATTGTGCTCCTACACGTTTTCTTTTTATTTTTTTGAACTAAAAATACTTTCATTATTGAAAATTTATTAAATTACAAAAGTTTATCATTGAATCTTGAAAAACGACAAATAAACAACAATAACGACCAATGTAATTGCGTTTTTTTTAATTTATATGATAACTAAATTTTATTTCGTCGATATTTCAAGCTACCAATACGATATCGGGATACCGTTTTCACCAGGTATTATTTCACTACATTGTTATGAAAAGAAAGTCATATTATTGAATTTAGTTTTTTAGAGTATTTTGCAATTTTCTGTTATTATATCAAACGCGCGATCTATCGACATCACTAATTGTAAGATGCGTTTGAAAAAAAAACATCGAATATGAAAAAATCAAAAATATCTATGTCTGTCTAAGTCTCTTAGACAAATTGTTGTCTGATGACGAGCAACAACTTTATGAAGATTCATCTGGTGAATACAAAATTGACGATGATTCATCCCAAAGTTCTTCAGAAGATTTCGCCCAAGAACAGCCACAAAAGAGAAAAAATGACAGAACAACGATTGTGCATCCTCAACCATTAACATCAACTGAAACCAGACACTGGCTCTAAAGTTATTGAATCTGTTATACAAGAATTTCGACTAGAATTAGATATTACCGAATTGACAGAATTTGTTATTGCAGTTGAGTAGATTGTGTGCTGTCGTTGCCGACACACGTATTCTTGAATCGCTGTGCGTGTAAGGTTATAAAGTATCTGAAATTCATTACGTTCACCTGCTAAATGACCTACCAGTGTTCGTTAGTAATCAAAGGACGGGAAAATATCTATACTGCAATGGGTTTTGTGAAAAGGCTTTTCATCAAAGCTGTGCAAATTTGAGCGATATAGCTTTTAGGGTAATTACAGAAACAACAAAATTCTCATAGTCCCCCATATGCTGTGCAATCTCATGGTACCATTTGTCACAGTATTTACATTGTATCCAATCTGTACCTGGTGAATCGGTATATAAGCCCATTGCACATAGAACACCGACATTCAGACTGCGATTTTAACATTTTAATTTTGGGATCATTGTTGTTTGTTAAAAGTTTTGCTTAATTGGCTTTGCATTTGGTTTGGACAACGAGTACGCAAGCGAACTCTGTAATATTCTATGATCCTGTGAAGAATGTGGCATTGGAAAAAGGTGCTCTATTAAGAAAATCTTTGCTGACTATGAAAAAGCTTTTAAAAAACTTTCTGAAAAATTGGGTTAGAGCCACAACATAAACATGATAGGTTAAATATTGCGAATCAACACGCTGATTTCTGGAAAGGCGTTGTATTTTCTGATGAAGAGATATTTCAGTCATCCCACGACGGTCCGGTGAGTGTGTATAGACCCGCAAATACGCGCTATGAGGAACGTTATATAAAGCCAACGCATCGTAGTGGTAGATTTTCAGTGCATATCGGGGCTTGGATCAGTTGTTTGACTCCTGGTGTCTGCTGGAATGTTGAAGGAAGGTTAACAGGAAACTACTACAGAGATCTCCTAGAAAATGCTTATTCTGTTATTTTCGGTAAACCAGCTATTTAGACATAATTTTTTATTTTTCAACATGACAACTCTCCAATTCACACCACCAACATTGTTCGTCAGTGGCTTGCTACCGACAACATTAATACTCTTCCCTGGCCATCAAAGAGTCATGATCTAAATTCTATTGAGAAGGTGTGGAGACAAATAACAAAACGTCTGTATAGGAATAATTTCAGAGCCGCAAATCCAAATGAACTTTGGGGCAGAATTGAGGAATAATGTGAAAAACTAACTCCAAATTATACAAGAACACTTGTTATGTCGATGCAGAATCGTTTGCAGCAAGTCATCGACGCTAATGGAGTTGGACAAAATATTAAAATTATTCAAATTTGTTTTCATTCAAAATTCTAGTTCTGTTACATTATATTTTAGTTAGCAAAATAATATATCTTATTATCCAGATAGTTTTTTCGACTTGTTAGGTCAATTTTTATTGGAATAAATTTGACTTTTGTTCGAATTGCAAGTATTATCATTGACCTAACAAGTGGAAAAAACTATCTGGATAATAAGATAAGTTAAAAGGTCATAAAAATACATATATATCAAAATAATATATTAAAAATGATCTTATTTAATAAGGACATGTTTAATTAAGTTCATTATTTGTATGGTATCGTTTAGTTACATCAAAATAAATGTTCTTTATTTGAAGTACTATCTCGTTACTGTAAAAATTTGAAGTTTAAAAATATATGGTACTATATTTCCTTGGGAGATAGTTTTACACTAGGAAATTTATAAAAATTTAAACGTTAAGAGTCGTTAACTTTCAAGCCGGCGGCAGTGTACAATATATTGAAGTGAAGCGCGTCTATAAAATGGATGGACTCGCGGGAAAGACATCTTAACGCTAGTTAAGTTTCTAGTAATGTTACCGTTATCGGGGTTGAAGTAAACAGGCACGCGATAGGTATACTGAAATGCGAAAACTTTATTTACTAAGTATCAATTATTCTACATTGACAGAATCACTATTTATATTTATTGCTAAAGACACTTCCTTACCTGTTATATTTTATAACGTTTATATTATCTAACTCAATACTATACATAGGAGAAAGGAGGGCGAGTACACACTTAATCTAAAAATATTCGTGTAGACGTTAAACGATTTATTAACTACTTACTTTTTTTTCTATAAAAGTTTACAGTATGTTTATAGTTAAGGGTCAGAACAAATGTTAATACATCTTTCTGTAACTTAAATAAAAAAATATGAAAAATATGCTAGAAATGCGTACTCTTGGAAGACATGCAGGCAAAGAGTACGCACTGTAAAGTCTAAGAGTACTCATATGTGACATTTGCAATGTAACCGTTATTTTGCATGTAATTTCATGTTAATATACACATACGTTCTACCCAATTTCATCACTGCATTGATCACAACAAAATTCTCATAGTCCCCCATATGCTGTGCAATCTCATGGTACCATTTGTCACAGTATTTACATTGTATCCAATCTGTACCTGGTGAATCGGTATATAAGCCCATTGCACATAGAACACCGACATTCAGACTGCGATTTTATAATTTTAATTTTGGGATCACTGCTATTTGTTAAAAGTTTTGCTTAATTGGCTTTGCATTTGGTTTGAACAACGAGTACGCAAGCGAACTCTTTGTCTGCGTACTCTTTACTAGTAGGCGTATTGCTTACATTTGTTACAATTATCTCAAGCTACAATCATCACCTACAAAATTTATATCGGTAATGTACCTGCAGGGCATATATACTTATATGTATATATAAACGGACCTTTGGAAATAGTGCATCATACAATTATTATAAAATTATTAAATTAGAAAAATTATATGGAAATGGTCGAAATTGAAATATATACTTTATATACTAAATTAGGCCTTATTTGAAACTAAATTTTTCTTTGCGAAAGAAACAAGTAACTACACACCTGTGTACAAACAGTACCAGTATTGAAATCCGTAAATCACGAAAGAAACTATTTGCAATGCGTACTCTTAGCAACCGCGTACTCTTACCCTCCTTTCCCCTATATGTATTGTCAAGTTTGAAGCCTCAAGAAAACTGTCACCTTGCAAACCAATTTCAAAATTAACTACCATCCTGTGTAAAATAATTGTACTTTACTCTGTAGTCTATTTTTGTGTTCACGTTATATTATTTTAAAAAGTGCTATAGAATAAAAAATACCTTTAATACCCCTCTGCTCTATATGCGGAAATTATTATAGGTATTTCTATTTCCAGACCGTCACAGCAGGGTGCTTCATTAAACTATTCAGACACTCTTAAGCACTTTTTTATAATGTGAAACGGCATAGATACACAAATACAGACATTAGGGAGAAGAAAGAAAAAATTTGCCTGTTATAAATTATCTCAACGCCCTGTAGCGATAACAAGTCACTCACTAACTAGACTAAAGAAATTTATCAGGACTGCATTGATGGAATGCAACTGTTTTTAACAAGACGAAGTTAAATAAAATTTCTTGGTTACAAAATACGCGAAATCTTTTGCGATAGATCTTAATTCGATAAATTCGTATAAAATAAGAACAATTACAATTACAATTTGTAAATAAATAAAATATATAAATATAATTTATAATTTCTGTATTTTTTCTGGCCACTTTAATTAATATTTTTCCCGCAGCTCTATTATAAACTAGTCTGGAGATATAGGCTTACGCCATTCTTAGTTGGTCACCTGCTACATAATTCAGCGATCTATTTACAATAGTTTTCGTAGTAAGCTATTGATGTATGTGACAAAAATGAACTGACATTAGCTTTAGCAGCTTCTTCAACTACTTAGAAATGATTATCCCTTATATAATATCATTATTACGCGGTTACAATAGTTATCCAAAATATTGCAAAGAATTAAAATTAAAACAATATTTACAGCAAATTTGGTACCTTAATGCAGCAAATATAGAAAGGTATTTCGCGTACATTTTGAATTTCGAAAGATTCTGCAAACAAAGGAAAAACATAACCTATAAAGGAAATGCAAGTGATATTTTTATCACAAACAGTGGAGTGACCTGCGTTTTCATGTCTAGGAAGCAGTCTCCAAAACTCTTACCAACCAATACTCTTTAATTCCCAGGTATGCGAACATGCGTAATTGACCTTGTGCGTCAAGAACATTTAATACTGCAGAACAACAATTATTCCGTATATCACAAGTACACTTGAAAATTCGCGACCTTGCGCAACATATTTCATTTTTTATGGACCAGGTTTTCTGATAAAAACGCGCTTTACTTCGATAATTATGCTATAGGCTATAAATACAAGCAGATAAAACATGTCGCGGCATCGGAATATCAAGGCTATATATCTATAATGCATGAAGATGTGTATCCAAACTGTAATTTGTCTCTTTCTTGCTCCATTAGTATTATAATTTTTAATTACATTATATATTAATTAAAGAACATGTGCAGGTTGTCTTAATTGATTCCAATATTTTATTTAAGGTAAGTCAGAGATATAGATAAATCTTTTTCCTGAGCTATAATTAAGACAGTGAGTATAACAGGTGTATCTATAAGATAAATCCATGTTATAAAAACCAGTACAAAAACAGTTTATAACTTTATAGGAATTTATTATCTAATGAGGATCTAGTTTTTGTTATTATTTTAATTTTGTCTAAGGTTTAAATATGTAAATTATAGACTAAACGAAATCTTAAACTATTTATTTAAAAAATTTTGTCTGACAAATATATTAGAAATTACTTTGAACTAGCTATTCTGCACCAGAGTTTATGTGGACCTATAAAAGTATCAGGAGACCGTTGTAATACCGCAAAAATATTTACAATTTTATTTTCCGCACATACTCACTTTAACAGACTTTAACTTTTTTTTTATTTATACAAATTATCATACGAAAGGTTAATGAAAAACTTTAAACTGCTAAAACTGCTTTATGGTGTACAGAATGATGCATTAGTACGTGCAGGCTCGATATATCCAACATTACAAAGTTTATTGATGTAGGTATTCTTAAACTCCATATCTTAGAAACAGTTATACATATACATACAGGGTATTTCACAACGCCGTCTTAATTAACCACTTAACGCATAACACCAAGTGTCACTCGCCTTCGGTGAAATCGCAAATTTGCGCGAGCCCGAGTAGAACTCGGGATGAAACTTTTTGTTATTTGGACTGAAAAAACAACGTACCTGACTCGGTTTACAATAAAAATGATGTTTTCAATCCTGACAATAACGTTTTCAACTCGAGCTAGTTCAACAGCTGATACAGACATGTTTAAGCTTGTAGAATTAGCAGTTTCGTTTCAGCCTTTTGCAAATTTCCAAGTAAAACTCAAGCTCATTATACTGCGTCTTCAAAATAGATATTTTATTCAATATTTTCTTTATATCTCCAAGTAAGTAAATTTCATAGGTTTTTTTATTAATTTTTATTTTTACCTGGACCAACCCAAACATTTCACTTGAGCGATGAGCAGTCTGTTTTGGAATACTTCAAACTAGTTTTTGATGATGAGTTACTGAACATCATAGTGACGGAAACAAATATATAGGTACGCTGAGCAACACCACGTTACTTCTAATAAATCGTTCACGGTTACTAACAATAAGAACGAAATTTTAATAATGCTGGCAATAGCAATACCACAAGGAATTGAGAAGAAACCGGATGAAAGAATGCATTGGTCTGCTCGGAAAATATTTTCTAGTCCAATTTTCTCAAAACTGATGTCGCAAACGAGGTACCTGCGTATAAAGAGATATTTAGTTTTTAGTAATAACGAGAACTATAATCCGCTAAATCATCCAAATCCAAAACAATAAAATTTGGCCGATATATGATAATATAATAAGAAGTGCTCAAGTTTATATATTGTAATGGTTAAACAACCATAGCCATAAATAAATAATCTCAGGTTATACATGTAAACAAGTTATATAATAACCACAAACGTCAAAAGTGACAACAAATTTTATAAAACCCCGAATTGGCTAAATTAGTCATTAGAGATAATTGATATGCATAGAGCAGGATAAAACAAACATTACTAAGTTTAAGAAAATTGTAAACCTAGTTTAAGGTATTGCACTGTATAAACGGACACTGTAAAAGACATTATAGAGAAAAAAATATGTAAACATGAAATGTATCGACACGACTCACCCAGACATGACAAATTAACCGAACTTCAGACGTCGATTCTTATTTTCTATATCCTCATCAATACCATCATCTCACACCGATCTAACGTCAAAAATACATTCCCGATCCAACGTCAAAAACACATTCCCGATCCAACATGAAAAATTTCCGGGATTAGATCACTTGACAATCTGAATTAATTTCAATATCACATTTCCGAGTAGGCTAAAAGGAATATCCGTCAAGACTCGATCAAGAAAAAAAAACAAGGGACAAGTAGTATCGACTTTGCTATCAAAGCGTGTAGA
>SMLS01042952.1:0-11262 GCA_004785975.1 Popillia japonica | reverse complement strand
CTTACCTTTAACGTCAAATAAAAATAAGTGTGATTTAAGGCTATACACATTAGTTTGATGAAGACTGTAGTAAGGGGAAACGTCGTAGTGAGTCATACATAGCATTGATTTCCAAACAGAACTTTAGTAAATTAGTTGCGACTTAATCAATTATAAGTTCTAAACTGTTTTCAATACTTTTTCATTATTTCGTATAATCAGCGTATAACATGTCATAGAAATGGATTTTTAATGTTGAGTACTTCTTACCGTATTATTTCCGCATATACATACATATATATTTTCTATAACCACGTCTGTCATACGCTTTCATGGTATCACATCATTGTATATTTATTTGAGCACAGAGACGAATGCAACTGTTTCGTAATGATTTGCTTGGTATAATGTATACAGGATCTACCACGGAACCCGTTCATTAGAAGTTTCCAGGGTTCCTTACTATTTATGAGTTTGAAATTTTGAGATTAAGAATAACCCACAATCTTCTTTTGTTCTAAAATATTTCCAATGTTGTACAACTTCCGGAATCACCGGAAATTGCCATCAACTTTCTTAATTTAAATGGAATATCCTGCATTTTATTGCATTTTTTGAATTGAACAATCTATTCTACGATACACTGTATTAAGTTACCCTATACCTATCTTCAACTGTTTTTAAGTTATTGTAATTTAAAAAACAAAAATTGCATTTTGCGGAGGGATGTTTAATAGTCTTTCTTTTCTTCTTCTTTAAAGGCAAAACCTCCACATTTTACTAACAGTAAGTAAAATCATAAAGGTTCACAAAATACCTTGCAAACCTATCACAACTTATACAGGATGTTCAAAATTTATTGGCAAAACCGAAAAACTTCAAACACAAAAAAGTCATTTTTTTCAAATGGAACACCCTGTATATTTTTACATATTTAGATTACTATTTAAATTAGCCATCGATATGCTATTGGTATCCTTATACCTATCCTTAGCGGTTTTGTAGTTATTAACGCTTTTTACCAAATATTAATTAAAACAGGACTCGAAACCTATGCACATTTGAAAGTAGGCTGTGAGTGTGACAATAAAAAAAAACAATTAGTTTATTACAAAATATTACAAAAATTTAATGATGTTATTATTATTATAATTTACATACTTACAACTGAGCGTACATGAAAGATTTATTGAATATGTTTAAATTCTTAATTTTAGTTTTTAGATAGGAATAAGCAGCAATTGTATGTGCGCATGTATTAGTGCTACGGGGTCAGTTAGAGCAGTAATATTACTGAAACTCGCCCTGAGATTTGCGGGTTGTTAATAATAATGTTTTTTTTTCTTTTTTTTCTTGTTTATTTTTTTTTTTGTGGCTATTATTTTGTTAGATATGTAACATACTCGCAATAAAAGACATATAATAATAATTATTAACACAACAAACAAGAAAGATGATTTTAGTGTCAAAGAAAAATAGAAAACCCAAAACATTAGATTAACTAACTGAATGAACCTATAAATGTTCTATATGACCGCCATTCTGTTCTAGACATTTTATAATCCTAAATTCAGTTTCCCTTGTAGTTGCTCTGCCTATTTCGTTTGGATCTAATTGCTGAAATGCTACTCTTACACGGTTTAATAGGTCTTGCTTGTTATCACTAGGTGTAGAGTATACTTGAGATTTTATCTTCCCCCAAAGATAAAAACTCGTAACGTTAAAGCCACTCCGCTTCGCGTCGTGGCTTTAAACTCGTTAGGCGTGCTTTAAAAGCTCGATTATGCACTAGTGTCATAATATACTATGATGGCGTATCCATTGACTCAGGCATTTCCGATCCTCACCATTGGGATCCCGTTGTTATTGAAGATAGACGGCAGGTTTAAATTTGGCAAAGTTGCTAAATTTTGTGGTTAATATGATCCCGAAAAAAAAGTACATTTAGAACAAATGACGTTCGACCTATTTGGAGAAACCTGAAAAATCTCATTTTCTTATTTTGCTTGTAGCGCTTTTAATGGGTCTTGCAGAGGAAAACTAAAGACACATTCTCAAGGCCACTTTTGCTGCTCTATCTAATGGTGTATTTAGTTTTCTTTGGATCATCATCAACTTTGTTATTTCTTATGGGCGCCATATTGGATTTTAACACAGCTAGAAAGATTTTCTTTTTCTGATTTCAACCATGTATCATATGTTGAAAACAAAATTTGATATAGTGTGTTAATTGACGGAGAATCTGATTTGAGATTAAATAAAGTAGGTAGCTATGAAATTTTGAACTGTCAATCGCCTAAAATTGAGTATCACGAAAATGAAAATCGATGTTAAATTAGGTAGCCATGGAATTTTGTGAACTTGCATTAGTAACAGAACAATGGCGTAAGAAGAAAGGCAAAGAGAAACAAGATATATTATGTATTTTTTTGTCATCCAACTAAAATACAACAATAGCGAGTAGAAGATATTTGGAATTTTATCCTGATGTATTTCGATTAAACATTCCACCATAATAATAATAATTTATGCCTTCGCATCCCCAACAGCTTGTATTATTATTTGCAAAAAGTGGCAAGACGTATTGATCTTATTTAGATATATTAATGAATTCAGTTAAGCACAGATATTCATTATTGAGTTTGGCCAATTTTAAAATGCTATACAGGCTTTTAATCTATAGTAAGTAGAAATCTAAATCATATTTTGTGGTAAATCGTAGTTCATTGCTTGTTTAACAATTTGAGATTATGGCGGCAATAAATGTAATAAAAAGCTTGAAAATAAATAAATAGGGTTTATAAGAAAAGGGAAGCCAAGATCATACGAGTTAATTGTTAACTTTTGTATTATCATCGAACATTTTAAGTATTTACCTATGCGTACTACTTTTCTATTGCCAAGCTTATTTTTTTTGACGACTATGTAATGTAAATTATTTCGTTAATGTGTTTATAATAAGGTACTTTGTATGAAAGTTATTCCATAAATAAGAGAGGAAAGTTAGTACAAAATTATATATTTACATAATTCTGTAGATTGAAGTGAACAATTGGTTTCCAGAACATAAAAGTTGTTGAGAAAATAGGCAAAGTTTAGTGCCGAGCGCAACTGTAATCACCATACTCCTTCTAATGTACCAACGACTTTCCGTACACTCTGAAAAGGAAAAGCTCTCGTGGCTATCACACTTGGCAACGTTAAATGAGAGCCGAGCACGCCATTATACAAGCAAGAAAAGTTTGATGTAATACATTACTAAAAGTACCGTATAACTTACACCCTCATAGATTCTATCGCATCTTGCTCATCCATATAATCATCTTCAAATTTCCAAGCAACATTACAACAAATCTCATAATTCTTAAAATTGAATTTTATCATAATTTGCGTCAGCAGTTACATAAATTTACATTATATTTTTCTATATCATGAATTAAAATATAATATAACCTGACAAAATTCTATTTATTATCCCATACAATATGAGGGGATAGATGTAAGTATACATATGTATGTACAATGTGAGATTATATATGTCTGTATTTGTAATCCAAGCATTTTTATTACAAGCGTTCAAATGCAATTAAATCAAAAGCAATATGTGCTTGCATTGCGTGTGACTTAACGAAAGCATTTGATCTAGTTGATCACAGTATTCCTATGAACAAGCTTCACTGATTTGGCGTAAGGGGAATAGCAGGTGATTTATTGGAGTCATATTTGGACCGGCAAGCGCAATTTGTTGAACTAAAACATTTACACATTGATCAACTTATTCGATCACATCGATTTGAGGTCATTGAGAATGGTGTAGGAGTACCTCAGGGCTTGATTTTGGGATCGCTATTGTTTCTTGCGTATATTACCGATCTTCCGTCGTACGTATCCGGGAATATAACACTATACGCGGACGACACCACAATCATTGTTACCGGAGATAATCATGATAATGTCCTTGTTAATATTAAAAAAACATTAACCGAGCTGGTTTCCTGGCTGTCTATAAACAAATTAATACTTAACGTCGAAAAGACAAAAATATTGACCTTTGAGCGGAAAAATGCGGGTGAGTCAATAGAGGTAGAGGGCATAACTTTCAATACTGCATCGGAATGCAAATTACTTGGGTTAACAATTAACAATAGATTAAACAGGAATTCGCATATTAATGGTGTTACATCCAAATTAAATAAAAGTCTATACATATTAAGAAAATGAAAACTTCCTGTGACATCGCGACTCTTAGAATGATATACTTTGCCCATTTCAACTCACATTTAAATCAAGGTTTAATCCTATGAAGTCCAAATAAAAATTTAAAACCAAGTTTACTGTTGCAAAAGAAGGCTATTCGAATTATTAAAAAATTATTACCAAGGCAAACATGTAATACTTCTTTCCTAGAGTTGGATATACCAACGTTTATAATTTTTATATATTACAACCAGCCGTATATATGTATATATAATAAGTTCAATAGATTCCAAACTAATGCCGATGCACATAATTACTCCACGAGAAATCCTAACCACATTCGTTATGAATTTCAAAAATGTAGTACCTAAATATTATAACTCGCATATACGGATGAGCGTAAAAATATACAACTCTGCAAGAAGATATGATTCGCTTGCTAAATTCAGGATAGTTATAAAAAAATTTTTGGCGAGTCAGGTCCTTTATTCTCTGGATGAGTGAAGCTCCAAGCGGTGAGACTGGGTAACTGTTAAGTGTTGCTTTTACTTTGTTGTATTTATATGGATCTCTAAGCATATTTTATATGTATTGTGACATTGTGACTGTAGCTATTATTGTATAATCTGTGTATGTATGTCAAATTTGTACACCACTGCTATTTTCAAATAAAAAATGGTCTTTTACATGTGTATTGTAAAACTCATGTCCTAACTAAGTCAGAAATGTCATTCATGAATTACTACTTACTTGACAGTAATTTGACTTAAAAACATACTCAGGAATTTCTTATTTTTAACTTTTCTATCTATTGAAATGAACATTTCAAGTTTCAGTTGATATTCAAAATTGTAAGCTTACCACTTATGGCATAAAGATTCGATTTCTAAACGTAACCATTTTTTCTTAGCGCAACGAATGACTGTCACTATTGTTACAATTACTTCAAACAGTAACGTGAATGAAACTTGTGACAGTAAATTAGTGTTCTAATTCGGCATCAGGAGTGCATTCGTGACCAGTCCACACATGTGGTACGCAATAATTCGGATGTAGGTGTGTAGGTGCTTTGGTATCATTCTTCCAGCTACACCATGAAACGTTTAGTTCACTGCCTCTACGTACCATTTCGTCTGCTCATCCCTAAGTGTGTTTTTTGGCTGATAATTGAATTAGTTTTCTGTCCTCTCATAGTTTTTCATATTTGAAGGCCCGCACCTTTCCTCTAATAATTTTCCGCGTCACCAACGATACAGTCGTATAGTAAGTGACCGCCTGCATAAACATGTTTATTTGAGTACTGTTAAGTGTGATTTTATATTTTTGTATTTTCACTTTTTGTCATTTGAGGCTCTGTAGACGTATGATTGTATTGCATATACATACATATGAAGTCATCAATTTGAAATACATACATTAACTTACTGAACTATTGAAGACTATCATCTGAGTTCCATAGCAGCGGTATCATCATTCGCGAAATAGAAGTCCATGTTGGCTAAAGTGAGGTTACGTTTTTCTCGCTTTTCCCTACCACTATAGTAGGACCATAAATATTTGTTTTCAGTTGTTTTTTAAATTAAGTTAGAAATATGTATACATACCTATATAGTGGATGCAGCTGGAACGCTAGGTTAAGCTACATTGATTGATAAGACTATCGCTACGCTTTTCTTGTGCACTAATATGGACATGACAGCATTGCTAATCCATCTTAATTAATACGGTGCCTACAAGCTACGTACACAGCACACATGCACAGATTATCTATCCGTCTACATGTTAAGTTAAGCTTATAATAATAATAATAATAATTTACGCCTTAACATCCCAAAACAGCTTCCGCCAATTCCAGCTAGCATCGGCTAGCCATAAGTTATTATTACGCCTGCGGTTGTAAGTCGAGTTAAGATGTTAAGTTTCTGCATTTGCCAAGTAATTGGGGAAAGTACAGAAGACCAAATTCAGAAGAGGCATGTCGGGCTTCAAATGCGATACCGCTGGACTAGTAAGCGAGTGCACTAGCAGCTACGCTACTATTCCGATTCTTATCTCAAACTTCCAATATCTAAGTTATAACTTTCATAACTTGCAAATCTTCCATTAATGTTGGGGAATTATAAAGAAAACTATGATTCTAAGGTAATTCTTTACAGTTAACTAATTTTATTAGTCCTCTTTCAAAATAATCAAACAATGATAACATCTGAAAATTCTTTTAAGTATGTATAACGAAATGCTCACAAGGCATTTGTACTGAAGTAGAGAGATACGTAAATGTAGGTAAAATGTACGAGACGTCACGCGATATATAGGGAGTTTTGCGCTATAAAATGTCAGACATATTTAAAGGTACTAAATTTGACAGAAATTTTTCATTAGCGTCACTATCAACATTTTCTGTGTGTTTGTTATTCTTTTTCGTTAAAAATATTTTGCTATTTTATATATTTTCAATAGATCTTGTTAGAGCTCATTAAAAGGTCTGTTTCTGAGATGTTTAGCTGATGTAAGGATAACGGTATTGTCTTAAATGCTGAAAAGATTAGCTTTATGAGATTTAAAACGTTGTTTGATAGGAAAGAGCCAATGTGTTTGAAAATTGATGGAGAGCTGAGGTCGGAATGTAGTGAAATTAAGTTTTTGGGAATAACTGTAAATTCGACTTTGAGATTTGAGGCTCATTGTTCTGAATTAGAAAGTAGGGTGTCATCGGCACTATACGCTATACGTTCGTTAAAAAGTCAGATGGGCATACATTGCCTCAGATTGCTCTATTTTGCGTATGTGGAGGCACGCTTGAGGTATGGAATTATTTTTTGGGGAAACTCTTTTAGTGCTAAACGATTATTTGTCTTACAAAAGAAAATTGTTAGATCAATGGTTGGCGCAGCGTTTTCTGCATCGTGTCGACCTTTTTTCAGGAGGTTAAATATTTTAACAATAGTATCACTATATATTTATGAAACTATAATATTTTTCAAAACAAATGAGTCGACTTTTACCAAAAATAGTGACATATACAATAAAATGGAAACCCGCCAGGGACATGAACTCAGTGTGCTTCGGCATAGAACAAAATTATTTGAAGCTAGTCCGAGATATAAGGCGACAACACTATATAAAAGTTACCCGCAAATTTGAAAACGACTTTAGCCATACCACAATTTAAGACTAAACTCAAATTATTTTTACTAAGTAATTCATTTTAGAGTTTGGACGAATATCTTTACATGTAACTATGTGCTTCATTTTCGTTACTTCGAGGTATGTACCTATTTCCCTTATTGTGGACTATTTTAATATTAATTTTAACCATTTTCGCTTATTTACTTATTTTATTTTATTATTAGTAACAATTGTAATATGTGTGACACTGTCCATGTTCTTAAGAACCATGACAATAATCTCTTATTATTAATATTAATTGTAAGTAACTTTAGCCACAATTTACCCCTAATATAAGTAATTCATTTTAAAATTTCAAGGGTTACAATGGTATTTATAGTAGAGCAAATTACTTTCGTATTGATGGCGCATTTTCGTAGTGGAACCCAAAACACAGTGTTTTCATCCATTTTCTGAAGAATAGCACGATGAAAATATTGATTACGAAACTATAGACACCATAAACGTTCTATTTTCTATGTATATACAGATTATGTTTGCAGCTTTATAAACTATTCCATTTCCTTTTCCCACTATTTTTCAGTTAGTTGTACATGTAGTATATAGGTAATTTCTTTTTAAAGTTCTACATTTCTATTCAGTCGCATTAAATATGCAATTGTTCGATAATAGATAACGTACTATTTAACTGCACTTACAGTCAGGTTATCGATTTCAGATACAGGCATAGACTCATTTCGAGAAGCAATATTATAAAGCCTTCGATATCATTCAATATTATAAAGCCAAAATTACACAATGTGTCTTCAATGGCACATTTTACAATAAGCATTATAAAGTGCACTACTAATTCCCAAAGCGCAGTACAAAATAATCGTGTCACTGTTTCATCTTTATGAATTCATGATCACGCCAATAAGCTTCACATTATAAGGATTCCGTTTAAAGTTGCAAAGTGTGTGTATTGTCTGTAAAAAGATTCTACTGCCCAACCATACTTCCTCTTGATGCGAGCTACAAAGAAGAATCAAATGTGTAATGTGGGACTATAGGAAAATACAAATAAGCTTGTACTTCTCTCATAGCAGCCAAAATTATTAAATTAACTTTATTTGAAAATACATGAACTTCAGAGCAACCCAAAACTATACAAATACACCACAAACACTACAATACCTACTGTACCTGTATATTCCGTCTCATTTAGAGTTAGTATGCATGTAGCTGTATGTATGTATGCATAGTTGCATACATACATACAGCAAAACAATATTTATAATCTCTTCAATTCTACGGTAATGTAATAAAATACAAGTTAAAACAAATTTTTATAAGTAGTATTCATTTAAGTTTATTATTCAGCATTCAGTACATTTCTTTGTAGTTAGTTATTCTTTGAAATTATATTAAGACAAGTGTAACATTTCCTTTTTTCAGGATAAAGTGAAAGCCCGTGATATTTAGAAAACATGTTTTCAGTCAATACAGTGCGACCTTGATAATCCGAAGCTGTAGTAGATCGGATTCTTCGGTAATCCGGCCAAGCATTTCAATTGCATTGTGTACTTTATAATTCGGATTTGATAGTACTCGTTAATCCGGACCTGCGTTTTTAACTAAATTCTAGATTTCTACTTCATACAAACTAATGAAGAAATACTGAAGTTGATAGTGTGGGGTTCCCCTAACTTCCTAACATCCGAAATTCTGCCGGATCAGGTGCCGGGGCGTTCACATGAACAGTACGTGCCTATGTGTAGACCACTATATGTGTCGCGTAAAAAGTACCATCATAGTTGCTTAACTATTCGCTATTTAATCACATATCTAAATAACTGTATTCAACGACGTGTTATTTTAAGTGCTACATATAAACACTCCTTACCTACACAAATTAAGATGCCTCCTAAAAGAAAACATACTACGTTGTCAGTAAAACAAAAATCCGATATAATAGAAAGACTAGACCGTGGTGAAAGTGGACAAGTGTTGTCAAATGAATACGGCGTAGGAACATCAACAATTTCCGATATAAAAAAAAAAGAAACATAAAATCAAAAGGTATGATATATTTTAACGAAAATTTTGTCCTTTTATTATGTGTGTGTCCCTTCTTTTATATTTGTTCACAAATGTGATTCCGGTCCCGGCGACAGAAAAACGTTGAGAAAGGCCGAACATCCAGCAATGGAAACACGTTTGTATGCATGGTTTTCTACACAACGATCAAGGCATGTGCCGATTTCCTATGAAATTTTATCTGCCAAAGCAAAACAGTTTTATACTGAAATCTATGGAAATGATAACTTTAGAGCTAGCAGGGGCTGGATTTCTAATTTCCGAAAAAGGCATGGACGCAGACCATGCTTTAAAAGTGTGTGGCGAAAAACTATCCAATGATCAAAGCGCCGTCAATCCCTTCATAACTGCACTTGCAGAGAAGATACAACAGTTAAACCTCACACCTACTCAAATATACAATGCAGATGAATCTGCTCTATATTGGAAATTGTTGCCTGAAAAAACGCTGGTTCGTTCTCAGGAAAAGACAGCACCAGGTCGAAAAATAAGCAAAGAACGTATCACATTTCTAGCATCTTGTAATGCTGATGGCTCACAAAAATTGAAGTTGTTAGTAATAGGAAAGGCAAGAAATCCAAGGGTATTTAAAAATGTGAACATACCTGTTGAATACAAATCCTCTGCCAATGCATGGATGACATCAGCTATGCCTGACCCCTGTTAATCGTCGATAATGCTTCGAGTCACGGATCTGTAGAAGAGCTGACTAGCGAAGATGGAAATTTTACAACATTCTTTCTTCCACCAAACTGTACAGCTCTTTTGCAACCTATGGATTAAAATGCCATCAGACTGACAAAATTATTTTATCGGAAAAGTCTTTTAGCCCATATTTTATCTAATAACGAAGAGAATGTTGTTAAGTTATTAAAAACTATTAATTTAAAGGATGCTGTATGCCTACTATGCAATGCTTGGGAAAAAGTCTCCTCCGAAATTTTGCAGAAGTGCTGGCACAAAATTGTTGCTCATGTAGCAAATAACGGCGCAGACGCTGAATACGATGCTGAAGATCTGATTCCTCTGAGCAATTGCGGTGCAATATCCTTTACTTGGATGAAGAGATAACAGATGTTTCAGATATGCTCAATGTTCTCAGTGATCAAGATCTCACCAACGTGGAAATACGTAACTGGCTTGAAAATGATGAAGATTTGTTACCACTTGAAGATCTAGATGTTGCAGACGAACACCATGATAGTGACAATGAAAATCCAAAGTTAGATACAAACAAGACTGTTAAAAATGACGAGGCAGTTAAAAGTTTTAATATATGCATAAAGTGGGCGGAAGAAAATGACATCTCACTGCATGATGTTCTTGTACTTCAGAGATTACAAGAAACAGCTTGTATAATGAACATGAAAAAGATCAAGCAAACAAAAATTACAAATTACTTCACAAAATAATATAAAATTTTATAAGTATGCATTATGTATTACATATTTTTTTTATATACTACTATTTTCTAGTTGTTTTGTATTACATATTTTACTTTCCAATAAAAGATTGTCCAGCTTCAGTAATCCGAATTATTTACTAATCCGGAGCACCGCAGTTTTAATTAATCCGGATTATCGAGGTCGCACTGTAACAGTAATATATTTTATAAAATAGCATTATTTTTAGGCATATTATATGGAATACCCATATATTTCAAAATAGACATACATATAATTGTATGTATGTAGAATGGATACACGAAATTAGTACTGCAAAATAAACTTGTATTTTGTTTGTAATAAACCTGGTAGAATGAATTGTTACTTAAAATATATTTTTCAGATTTGGTGCGTTGATTGATTTCTTTATTACGCATGTCTACACTACGTTAATGTTACACAATTGAAGTTAGTATACTGTAATTTTTGCTGT
>SMLS01042932.1:0-11740 GCA_004785975.1 Popillia japonica | reverse complement strand
ACAGAACGGTTTCATATCGTTCTTTGTAAATTTCATTTTTTAAATACACCAAAGTCCATGGGGTTAGATCCGAGGATCGTGGTGGCCACTGAAACATTTCACCCAATAAATTCTGTACTTCACGATAATTATGCACTACTGCTCCATCTTGTTACAAATCTATATTTTGCCGAGTAACCAAGTGCAGGTTATCCTAAAATATTCCTAAATGTTCCGTCATGAAGTGTAAATATTTTTGTCCGGTAAATGAACAATTATAAAAGAAAGGTCCGACAATCGTCGATCCAATTAATCCACACCAAACGTTTAAACTGAACCGTATTTGTTGAGCGCAGGGCCGGCCGTACCATCAACAAACTTTCTCGTGACCAATAATCGTTGTTTTTTCTAGTCCAAATTCTGGAATTTGAAAAATTTGATTCATCGCTCCACAAAATATGACAAAATGCATCTACATTCTGTCGCGAATAACTAAGGTACCAGTGACAAAACGTTAGTCTCCTCTCTTGATCACTCGTAAATAATGTTTCCACTGCCTGGTATTCAAATGGAAAATACTTAAATTTTCTTAATATTCTGTGCACACAATTAATGTTGACATCTAACTCTCTAGCAGCGTCTCTTACAGAATTATTAAGATGCACTCCAAAGTAAGCCAGAACGTCAATTTCCATGGTTTCACTAATTATGTAGTTCTTTCTTGTTCCAGTTTTTTTAAGTCATCGTTTTTTCTGAATTGCCGATACAATGTTTGATAGTAGCATCGATGGCTGCGGGCGTAGAGAATAACACTCGGAGTAATATTCTTGGGTCCTTACAGAGTTTTTACGGCACTCGATATATGCTTTCAAGATATCACACTTTTCCAAAAGGTTAAATACAATTGTCAACGACTTATTTTAAGTTACAAAAAAAAAAGGAAATATAAGAGATTAATTAATCGAATAAAGCCGAAAGTGAAAGATATTTTGCGAACTGAATTGCATCGCAATTTCAATTAACATCTATTTTTGTTGTATTAGCTGTCATAAAATAAGTCATATTTTTTTGTCATAGCCATCTAGATAGTATTAATAGCAATTACTTTACAAATTTGTGGATAACAAGCGCAACTTTCACTTTTCGCAATAATGTATTAAGGCTTTCTTGATTAGAATAATTTATTCTTTCAAGATATGCAAAAATATACTGGGTGTTCAATTTAAAAAAAATATAACATTTTTAAATAACTCGAAAATTTGAAGTTCAATTGTGTTTTCGTTTTCACTATCGTTATTCACGATAGAAATACTACTAGTTTGCTAATATAACAGTTACTGTAACTTCAATAATAAAGAAGTTAGCAATGGTGCCGACTTAATTTATAACAGCCTGTATAGAATACATTACATAATCTATTTCTCAGCCCTAAATTTAAAATTCTTGTAATACTGTTAATAACTTTCTCTATTTTGATGTGTTTGCTTTCGATTTTCTTTGCGTTAGTTGCAAGTTGTGACCGCTTCAGTATTGATATTTTATTCACAAGGAAACAGACAAATGCGTTTTAGTTGAATTACTGAAAAAACTCGTTCTGGCTTTATATTTTTGGCGAAAATAGCTCACACAATTTTTGTACTTTTTAGCGAATGAACGTTTAAGCTGAAAATTGCATTTAAGACCTGCCAACTATCGATATAGATTTAGAGGAAAGACAATGCTTGACAATGCAATTATACTTATCCCATTCTGCATGCGTGCACTGCGACTACAACTGAATTGTTAATATCTCGATCATTCACTTACGTTGCAGTATTCTATTACTGCGTCGTTTGTTTCCAGACGGTATATAACGGAAGCTTGGCGCAGTGGATTGACGAAAAATGTTTTTTAATAGTTACATAGCTGCGGTGGAGTAGACCCTCTTCAACTTGGAATATGTGTTGCTAGTACAGATCTTAAGTGTGAATTCTATTATAAACTCATGACTTTTAGCGCAAGTGGTGAAGGTCAACCTCGAAATTACATACAGAGCAGACATTTTCTAAACATTAAAGTCATCATCTATACCTGGAATGCCACTTGAACACATAAAAATAGAAGAATACATCTGATATATCAAAGGAACAATATAATTGTCCATTTTGCAACAATTATTAAATGTATTGGCACAATTCTTCTTCATAAAATGACTCTTTGACTACGATGAGAGGGATGGATTCCAATTAGCAAGTTGTAACAGAGATGAAGCCTGTATGCTTCAATATCAGCACTGTACTGTTGTGTCACAAATGACAAATAAAGCATAACTGCTTAGAAATAACCAAATTATAATGTGAAATAGGTATTTCTTACAATAATGAACTAACACTGCCCTCCCTGTTCCCTTACCTTATAATTTCCCATTCAAATGTTGTGTATGTTTGTGTGATCCGATGTCCCTGCTATCTCCGCTGCTGTCTCCCTGCTATTTGAAATCCTCTTGTGTTTTCCTTGAGTTTCCTTTCACCTTACACTTTCCTTTGTGGCTCTAACTGGGCACCTTTCAACTTTTAACTTTTTTCTACTTCATCAAGGGATACCAGCCCCTGAATTCTCGATTTCACTACTTGATATTTTAAAACCCGATTTTTGTAATTCTAGCTTGAAATTTATTGTCGTTACGCCGAAATGAATGTAATTATATATTGTGTATGTTTGTGATGTGTTTTTACAATAAATTTTGAGCAATAACATTTTTCACGTTATAATCTGGGATTTTGATATTCCCTGTACACGTCGTTGGCTGAAGATTTTTTAAAATTAATTAATTACTTAGTTGAATGCCGCCTACCTACCTAAGTAGCTAGTAGTAAACACTACATGTAAATATTATTGTTAAATTATTTATTGCTCAATAGTAAATCAATTATACCATTACAGTATTATGCAATTAGTATACCTACTTAAACACAGTGTGGGATATTAAACACTGTAAGATTGATCATGATAAAACTCTAGACAAATAATTTTATTGCAACAATGTGCTGATGTTGCAACGTTTGAAAATTATAAAAGTTACAAAAAATCTCACTAACATACACGATAATACACCGCCACAGATTTTTGATGAAGTACACCCGTTATACAGGGTGTTTCCTGAGGTAATTGGCAATACTATAGCATCTGCTCTAGAGGTGATTCTGATCAAAAACGTTCAGACACACCATAGGTCAATTACTTTTCCTTTTCGAGATATCGTTAAAAGAAAAAATGTTTACAACTATACATTGGATTAAGAAACTACATAATAACAGAAAAAAACTAATATTGTAATAACTGCTCGAATTGTTCCCCTGCGCTTTGCAAATACATATGCTGCTTGTCGCCGTTTTGTTAAGAACTTACCGTCTCAAATACTTGTTATCAATTCTTCTCGCGTGTCTGACTTACCATTTTTATAAACACGAGATGTAAGGCAACCCCCAAAAAAAAGTCGAGTGGCGTAATGTCAGTTCTACATACTACAGCAGAAGAATACCGTCGATGCTTTCCACATCGTGTACTGCCTCAGCATAAGAAATTTTCTAATGTCTTTCAGCATTGGAGAGTGACGGGATCTGCTCCCAATTCAAGTGTCGAAAGAGAATTTGATAGTGCTCAACAAGCTAACTTTATCCTAAATGAAGTTGAGAATAAAGTTCATCATTTACTACCAGGAGACTCGACCAATCGCGTGAAATTTTGTCATGGGTTGCATAATAATTTAGATCTTATTTCGCGTATCCTTTTTACAGACGAGTCAGATTTTACTCGAGATGGTATAAACAATAACAGGAATTCACACAACTGTACCCATCAAAACCCACATAGTGTAATTGTCGGCAATCACCAACATCGTTTCTTTGTGAATGTATGGTGTTGGATGTTAAATAATCACATTATTAAAAAGCATTTTATTGAAGAACGTCTTGCGACAAATTATTATCGCAATTTTTGGGAGAATAATTTGCCAGAATACATGGAAAATATTTCACTAGAATCTCAACGCGGCATGCTTTATCAGCACGACGGTGCTCCATCGCATTTTGGTAGAGAATATTTACAACAAAATTTTCCTGGACGGTGGATAGAAAGATGAGACCCTATTTTATTAGGTATATATTACGCTACTCGACTAGCAGCATGTTTCGAAAGCGCAGGGGAACAATTCGAGCAATTATTACAATATTAGGTTCTTAGGTAGTTTCTTAATAAAATGTCTATTGGTAAACATTTCTTCAGTAAGATGAGGTTAAACGCCTTGACTACTCCATTCCTCATCGCCCTACTGTAGTACGAGCTGCTGCAGGAGCATGATCTTTTCCAAAGTGATTAGGAAATAATTAGTATGTAATAAATCTCTTTTGATGTGATTTTTGGCCTAATTTATGGAAAAGTTCGTAACTTCCTTGATGGTATTAGGAAGTTAACTTATTCTTCTATTTTCAATTGACTATTTCTCTATAGTTTTATTGTTTACAAGTCTATTCGAAATGAAAGTTGAAACTTGTTACAATTTAGCATCAAATTTTAATATCAGTTAATCAGTGACTGTGAATTAAATTTAAGCAAGTAGTAAATTAATTAAATAGGTGGGGCCATACATAGGTGATATATTTACATCATTTTAATTCCAGTTTTGCGACTTGACGCGGGAATTTAGTATTAAGCTTGACGCTGATTGGATAATTTAAGTCGAGGTTTTAAACCACGGTATCTTATTATATTATGGAATGATGAGATGAACACGCTCCAGCAAGCGACGTCTGAAGCAGCTGAGCACAAAGTCGATAAAAAGTGGGGTGCTGCAAAAATGCTAAGGTAGAAAGTAGGTAATGCGAGAAATATAGAAGAAAATATTAAAAAAAATAAGGCGTTTGGAAATTCTATTAATTCACAAATGTAACAAGACATTTCAATGACGGCAGTATACAAGTTTGGTATCAATGGCTCTATGAAGTTGGCTAAATTGGTAACGATGCGGACTTTTGCGTTAATTAACGATATATGTTTATGTGCCTACATATATAGGTTTGGGATAAATAGCTAAAAATAAATAATGTAAGCTTTTTACAAAATAACATTTTTTATGTGCATTTACTTCTTTTACTAGTAGTAGCTAGTATTTTGAAAAAATGAAAAAGTTTTCCCTGTTTATGATAGGCTTTAAAATGGTTTGTTAAAAAATATATGTTTGTACTAAGAAGATTATTATTTTGGTTTTAATAATAGTTTCAATGTGACCGAATACATTTTCTAGATCTTCACACATTGCATCAAATTTGATCTTTGTTCGAATTGGAGTGTTGTAATTAACCTATAAAAGTGGAAAAACTAGTGAATTTTCGAACATATGACTTACTGACCTTTTTCTCTGAAAATAGTTTAATTTAGTCATCGACGACATTGTAATAAAAGAAAACTTTAGCGATAATGTAGACAGAGCCCTTCAGCGAAACGTGGATAAAATGTTTCTTACATCTTTGCATAAAGTGTAGTAAAGTCTATTCGAGTTAGAGTATACGAGTTATGTACAAGTTCCGTACATAACTTCATTGTATGTAATTAAGCTATTACGTACGCAAACTAGTAGCATTTATGCAACTAGTTTGCATGTATCCGACTACTTTGTTCACTTCGATCAATATAATGCTAATTCTATCTAACACATCATCAATTGATATCAGATATTGTGCAACTAACTTTGAGGTGAACAACTTATGTAAAGGACAATTAATATAACCCACGATATGATAACTACTACATATGTATGATTTAGAAAAAACAAAATAGCATTCATTTCAGCTATTAGCAAAATTATATCATCTCTTCCTTCAAATTTCTTTTAAAACATGCGAATAAATAAATGCGAATATTTAACAAAGGAAAGAGTGATGAGCGATTAAGACAAATACATTTACTGAAAGCTAAAATGGCATCTTAATTTTTTTATCTCACAAAAAACGTTAATTCAAAGGACAAGAAGTCTAGTTTAACATTACAATAGTTCTGAAGATATATTTATACTATTACTTTGAATTATGAACTGAATTAATCGAAAAATACCTTAAAATTGAATAAATTATCCCCTATTATTTTGTTTTTTGTTGGGTATATTGTGTTACTGTATATAAGGATGTTCATTAAACGCTTGGCAAGTAACCTTTCTCAAAAATTGAGATACTGTAATTAGCTATAAGCTAATGCACCCTTATGCATGTATAGGACGCTGTTTCTTAACTTCAATGGAATATTATCCAGTAGTTCTTCTAATTTACGTACTCAATTCCATTTAGCCGATTATGAAGAAATATTGGTCCAATAACACGAAGATTTGAAATCCCGAACCAAACATTTACCGGAAGCCTTCTTTGATGTTCAATTTTCCGAATTGCCTTAGAATTCTCGTCCGCCCAAAAATAAAAATTATGGCTATTACAAATGCCATCTCTCGTAAACAAACATTCATCGCTCCATAGAAGAGCAATAGAAAAATTGGCTCTGATTGGATTCTCTCTAAAATACTATTGATGTAAAAAGGTTACACTTTTCATGCATTAAATGGGCGCAAAAGATTCTCTATAGTACTAAATGCATTGCTGAGAATCATTGGTGCGATGAACAGTACAGAAACCGCTTCCATGGAGACCCTTGTGGGCTTTTTCCGCTGAAACTTTTTGTCAAAGCGGAGGTTATGGCGGCGATCCTCAGACTGAAAACAAACAATATGTTGCACCCCAGCATTAGGGCTAGAAGGCACACCGATATTACGGGAACGACACTGGACGAGCCTCTGTTACGAATGCTGACGGACAAAATCGCACCTGAAATTATCTTCACTGAAAAGGAGGAAATCTCTATATCTAACAGAGACTAGGTACGGTGGGACTTCACTGTTCCTGACGACTGGTTCCCGGACGGATCTAAATCCAGTCAGGGCATAGGAGCCGGCATTTTCGAACCTAACCCTGAACAAAGGATAGCGCTAAGCCTGGGCTGGGTATTTGCTTTTGCAACCTGTGCAGGAATTATTGCAAAGGGACGCTGTAAGAATAGAAAAATAAATATAATGACTGATAACCAGGTTGCTATCAGAGCAATTATGAACCCTATCACTAGGTTGAAACTAGTTAGGGAATGTAAACGATCCCTTAATATTCTGGCACAGGATACCAAGGTTTCCTTGGTTTGGGTGCCAGGACATGAAGATATTAAGGCGAATACAATAGCTGACGAACTAGCCAGGAGGGGTTCCGAGAGGCACTTCATAGGACCAGAACCCCCATGCGGTATAACTAAGGATTTCGCTAGGAGGGAGATCTGGTCGTGGTCGGACAATGACAATGTTAAGAAATGGAGGTCGACTGCAGGTCAACTCCATACTAAAGCGCTAATAGGGGACCGGGACGCTAAGTGCTCTGATAGCCTACTTGACGCAGTAAAAAGGAAATTAAGATTATTACTTGGCTGGTAACCGGAAATTGTCCCCTGAAAAAGAATCTATACAACACAGGTCAAGTAAGGAAACCATGGTGCAGGAGATGCGAGATGCACGAGGAAACGAGTATACCTGTAATCGCCTAATATGGGGAACTGAAGGAGGGCAGAAATATTTCGGAGAGGACTTGCTTGAGCCCTCGAAGGTTATCAAGCTTTCGCTAGGCGGTGGACACTGGGACGTTCGAGTGGAAGTGAGAGATCTGAGGTTGGGATAATGAGCATCTAGCTCAAGTGCCTGGTCTGTAAGATGTTCACCCTAATTTGTGAAAGTGAAAATGTGAAGTGACGTACTGTGGTTTTACTAGAAATATTCAGTTCCCAGGTTATTTATCTTGCGTTGGACGTTGGATCTTCATGGGCAGCATTCAATGCCTGCAAAACCGAATACCATGTATAGTATGTACATATCAGCATATTCTCTAAAAGTAAACAAAAAATCTACTTTAGAACAAATGCTGTTGAAGAACCGTACATCTTTTTTGAAATAAGATTATCGACTCAGAATTGAACACAGAATCACCCCACCTGTGTTTATCCACACTTTTGTGGAAATTTTATCACATTTTTATATTCAACGTAGAATAATACTTGAGCCGACCATTTTTGATTTATGTAAATTCTTATGCTAACATTGACGTCCGCAGGTAGAAAATCAATCACAGTTTCCAAGTTATAATCTAGAATGAATATACACATATACAGTTCAAATAAGAAGGTACTTTGTTAAATTTCATTTCAAATTTAAACAGGTTTACACACATGCATTAACCATTTGCTAATATGTAGGTATAAAATATAATTACATGCTTCTTATTTAACTCTATTTTCTCTTCCTTTTAAGGCTTGGTTCTGCAAAACATTTTAATTTAAAAAGCGCTGCGCTGCCGATTAACATAATCCACAAAAGCGTAGTCCTGTTTGATGTAAGCAATTACATTATTTGACATTTTACACTAACACGGCTTCGTCAACCTGCACCAGTCTTCGTTGACTTTATTTAATGTAGTTGTCATATACATAGAATTAATGATTTGTTTTTCTTTCTGCGTTTCGCTTTCCAAGTTTAATTGGGTGTTCTATTTTCATTCCAATCGCAAAAAATACCCAACGGTATTTTCGCAAAAACCAGTTAGTAGATGCGGGTCAATATACGGGGATGGGCAAATATTTTGAACGGTTTAATTACGGGAGAACAAAGTGTATTAGTCGATTCAGGTTTCCAACAACAAATCCACTAAAATTATTAGTAACTGCTTGTTATACCTTCATTTCTGGGTACAGTAAAAACTTTGTAATTCATTTGAAGAACTATTTATGTCGCTATGCGTTTTCTGCAGATGATAACTTTCCCTTCTTAGTTTAATTAGTCTATTTAGTTTCTTTCTGGTTAGTCTACCTAATCTACTAATGCCTAGCTGTAATGTAATAACAAAGAGGATGCAAAATATTTACGCGTCAATCCTAAATACAAAATTTGGCGGTCTATGTGCACAGAGTAACAAGAAAATGATTTTTTTTAGTTGAGTTCGGTCCTGGTAGATGCCCTGGCGCATCTAACATGAATCAGCAATTGTAGGTACACATTAAACGCTGCGATTTGTGTTCCCAAGGACAGCGTACACGATTGTCGAATATACCGACATGATTTTAATTTATGGAGAAACAGAGCAAAATAGTCTTGCAGCAAAAATTTGTACGTAGAAGATTTTTTAAATCGACGTCATTCCTTGCCTGCCACGATTGTGAGAGCTGTATGTATATCGTCTTCGGGAAACAGGTTCAGTAACTCCACCTTACAAAGGGCGCAATTTTGAGTGCTCCAATCGGAGGAGGAAATTCGAAACATCGTGAAAACTAATCCCGGCAGCTGCTATGGAGACCATGCTAAACCTGCCCCCCTTGGACATTTACATAAGGGGGGAGGCAAGAATAGGGGCACATAGACTGAAATGTGGCGGAAACTGGAGAACCCAGAATACTTCAGGGCATGCCAGAATAACCACTGAGATAACAAACCCTATTTTTGAAATGGGCTGTGATGCAATGATTCCCAAACTCTCCTTTGATAAACCATTCAAGGTTGTCCTAGATTGGGAGGAGTGGAGTGAAAAACAGAAACCTGGAATCCGAACCCAGATCTGGTACGCAGACGGGTCAAAGAGAACGACAGGTTCTGGTGCAGGTATATATGGGGAAACCCTAAATCATGAAGAATACGTGATACTAGGGCAATATACCACCGTGCAACAAACGGAAATACTAGCAATAGAGATATGTGCCCGCAGGGCATTGGATAGAGAGCCAAAGGGTCAGCTGATACACATCCTGTCGGACAGCCAGTCGGCCCTAAAGACTCTAGCAGCCTATCAGATAACCTCAAAGCTAGCTTGGGACTGCCTAGAAAACCTAAAAACTCTGGCAAAACACAACAAAGTTACTTTGGTGTGGGTGCCGGGGCATAAGGGCATACCAGGCAATGAAGTCGCAAACAAGCTTGCAAGAAGAGGCTCTGCAACTCAATTCACTGGACCGGAACCGGGTCTGGCGATACCTAAGACTGCAATACGTGGTGCAGTAACTGAGTGGATTACAAAAGCACACCAGGTACACTGGCACAACGTTGAAAGGCAGTTACACAGCAAACGGATGATGAGGCAGCCATCCCAGCAGTTAGCAGCGGATGTGCTGGCTCTTAACCGAGTACAGCTTAGAACAGTGACGAGCTTGTTAACAGGACACGGCTGTCTAAGGGAATATCTGCATAGAATCGGAATCTTTAAAGAAGAACCTATCTGCAGATTATGCAATGAGGAGGAGGAAACAGCCTACCACATTGTATTTGAATGCGCTGCATTGGTACAACGGAGACAGTCGCTTTTGGAACAAACTAACCAACCAACAGGTCTACCGGAAAGAGATTTACCATACAGGCTATTAAACCTAGTAAAGGGGACAAACCTGTTTTTGTAAAGAAATTCACTAGGTACGGAATAATACAATAGGCCTTAGGCCGCGGTGTTAAGGGGATGACGTGAAACCTGATCCGTACCCAGTGCGCAAATCAAATCAAATCAAATCAAAATCCCGGCGTAAGCACAAGAAACCTAGCACAGTAAGTAAATTTGTCTCAAACTACCGTGCATAAAGGTTTGAAAACTAATTTACTATATCCGTACTACATCCAACGCATACAACGATTAACGGAAGTATATTTTCTTTGCCGAGTTGAGTGGATTCAATGCATAGAAGTTGAATAGCCAGATATCGCTTCAGTAATTCTCTTCACTGATAAATCTAGGTTTACTATTGTTAAGGTGGTATTTTGAATTGCCACAACATTCACCATTGGCCATACGAAACTTCCCACGATATACAGCAAGGCTCCTCGCAAGTTAGAATATTCGTCAATGTTTGAGCAGGTTTGGTAGGCGATCAATTAGTTGGACTACATGTGCTACCACAGCGATTAAATACAGACTTATATTTACAATTTCTCCGGGATCCATTATCCGAATATTTGGATATCATTGGCGCTTGCTGTTCAAGCATTTTTAAATGAAACTTTCCAACATTAGTTTGGCTGTGGAAGTCACATTCCGTGGCCAGCTCGTAGCCCAGATCTAAATCCGTTATACTTTTTTTGTGGTGATACATGAATATGTGTATGATGCCAAACTTTGTGAGCGTGGCCGTATTACGGAGCATGGTGGTTTCTCCTATATCGGTCTACCTCAGGACCACCACAATTAAAAGAATATATAACAAATAATTAAAATTCGGTATTTATAAATGAACTTGACAATAGAAGGATCAGATGTACGACTAATAATAGCTTATTTGGTAAAATAAACAACGCTCTAGGTCATTCGACTGCCGACCTATTCTATTTGTAAATTCTAATATGGTCTGGTGCCAGATCGGGGATTAACTTTTTTGTACATACCGCGCTACCGTTATCCTCACCCCACAGCCGCTGCCATTTACTGAGCGTGGCACGCTTTAGTGCAAGTTTGTCTGGGTGCTGTTGCGATTGTTTCATCTGAAATGCTCCTCCATCTGTAGGATCAGTGGCGGTATCCCGGTAATTACCTGCACTGCTGCTGTAGACACAACTCTGCAGCCGCTTGCGACTCTTAAGAGCGCTCTCCTCTGTACCCCTTCCAGGATGTCGCTGTATTTTTTATCCGCATAACCTACCACCATGCTGGACACGCATAGGTTAGCTGAGATCTAATGACAC
>SMLS01042904.1:0-10311 GCA_004785975.1 Popillia japonica | reverse complement strand
GTTGCGTACCAAAGTTATGAAAATTTAAATGGAACACCCTGTATATTCGTGCATATTTTGATACTGTAGGGTAAATAAAGGCTACTTACTGTTATATTCCCTATACCTAACTCAACCGGTTTTCGAGATATTTTAATATTTTTGAAAATGTAGATAAAAATTTAAGAGGCATTTCTGTTTTACATGATTGAGCTAAATATTTTAAATTGTGTTTATTGTTTATTCAAAGGATTAAACTTTATAACTAATTAAAGTTGATATCTAGAAATTATGTAGGGTGTTTAAAAACAAGATTTCTTTTTTGTTGAATGTTATAGGCAAGTAATTCTCTTATGTTAAATGGAATACCCTGTATTTATGACCACATTTAGATTCTAATTTCTATTGTTTTTAAAACTGTACTAGGGTTCCCTATACCCATCTCTTCTAGTTTTTTAGTAATTTATAGTTTTTGATTCTAAACATTAATTTCCTACCATTTAATTCTTAAACATAGGTTTTGATGGAATTACTACTCCAAATGGCTAATACCTATTAAACTAATCGTTTGATTGGTTTTGTTTCATAATACTGAAAAGGGCTCTTAACTAAGTAAATAAAACTTTATTAAACAAATAACATTAAAACTGTACTAGGGTTTCCTATACCCATCTCTTCTAGTTTTTTAGTAATCTAGGATCCAAAAGTAGGCTCTGACGTTGTTATCATTTCTTCAGGCAAATAAATTATTTGGCCGTACATGTTGGTTAAACTATCATCGCTCTTCGACGAGGTTGAAATAATTTCTATAATTAAAATCAGAACGTACTCTTAAAACGAAAAAGTTGATATGATTGTAGTAATCGGAGCGTGTGACGAAAATTGCTTGCTAGCATCAAGAGTTTATGCTCAAAAATATCTTAACAGGCGTCATCCTGACAGGCGGTCATTAGAAAATTCATTGCAAGTTCTCCGAGAGAGAAAGAAACCAGAAGGGCAGAGACCTGTTACGGGCAATGCACAAAATGAGTTTGTTGGTATCGCCTCTCTGGTAGAAAATCCACATACAAGTCAACGTAAAATAGGTGAAAACATTGGAATCAGCAGGCGAAGCGTTTGAAGAAATACGAAAAAAACACAATTTTTTCCTGTATCGTATTCAATTACAGCAAGAACTTTTGGAGCCAGATTACGATCGACGACTCGACTTTTGTTTGTGGGTTCTAGAAAGACTTAGTGATGACGAAAATTTCTTCGATTTTGTCCTTTTCTCGGGTGAGTTATCATTCCACAATAATGGATTAGTTAATAGTGACAATTTTCATTTCTACAGTGACCAAAATCCCTATCTTTTTAGAACTAGCGACAGGCAACATAGATGACGTGTCAATGTGTGGGGTGGAATAATTGGAACGCTGGTGATAGGTTCTTTATTTTTTGATGGTCTCTTAAATGGCGCCATGTTTCTTCGACTTTTAAGAGAACATTTGCCTGTACTTTTGGAAGATGTACCACTTGATATTAGACAGAGGATGTGGTTACAATTAGATGGTGCGCCAGCACATTTTCATATTGACGTTAGAAATTAATTGGATAGACAATATCCCAATAGGTTAATTGGACGCGGCGGCCCTCAGCATTGGCCAGCAAGACTGACTTTATGAGAGAACGAACAAGAATAGCGTTTCGTTCTATAGCACCAAAAATTTTAACAAAAGTGAAGCAGTCTTTTCAAGAGAAAATTCGTTTATGCCTTAAAACTGATGGAAATCATTTCGAGCATTTGTTAAAATACTAGTTTTTTTACTGTTTAATGTTATTTGTTTAATAAAGTTTTATTTACTTAGTTAAGAGGTTTTTTCATTATTGTGAAACGAAACCAATCAAACGATTAGTTTAATAGGTATTTAGCCATTTGTTTCCATCAAAACCTACTTTTGAGAATTAAATAGTAGGAAATTGTTTAGAATCAAAAGCTATAAATTACTAAAAAACTAGAAGAGATGGGTATAGGGAACCCTAGTACAGTTTTCAAAAAAATTGAAATTAGTATCTAAATGTGGTCATAAATACAGGGTGTTCCATTTAACATAAGAGAATTACTTGCATATAACATTCAACCAAAAAGAAATCTTGTTTTTAAACACTCTACATAATTTCTAGATATCAACTTTAATTAGTTATAAAGTTTAATCCTTTGAATAAACAATAAACACAATTTAAAATATTTAGCTCAATCATGTAAAACAGAAATGCCTCTTAAGTTTTTATCTACATTTTCAAAAATATTAAAATATCTCGAAAACCGGTTGAGTTAGGTATAGGGAATATAACAGTAAGTAGCATTTATTTACCCTACAGTATCAAAATATGCACGAATATACAGGGTGTTCCATTTAAATTTTCATAACTTTGGTACGCAATTTTTTTTTGGATCACCCTGTATATTTCCAAATAATTTTAAAATTTGCTCCTAATGAACCTACACAACCTTTAGTAAAAAGATTTTTAAAATACTTTACCGTTTCTCGTATATAAACCGACGGGAATGTGGTGCCCCACCCTGTAGTATTCATCAGAAGTTGGATGACCAGAATAACAATGTCATTATTTTTAGAGACTTACTTACTAGTGCATCTACCTAGGTGTTCATATGTCTATCTTTTGTGGTAGTTCTGAATAGATTTCACAACAGTTTTATCATTTATAACCTTATATTATTCATTAAACTCTAATTTCTGATTATTTCTGATTTACTAAAGTTTAGCAGGAAATGTTAAAGTATGGCTATTAAGTTGCCACACATTCATTTATAATTCGCCGCAGCTAAGAAATTAAAGAAACGAAAAGATAGCTTTACGCCTGGTTCGTGGTTGATACGATTTTACAAAAAGCGATTATCAAGTTCTTCTTAAGACCCACACGCACGTATATAATTACAGGCAAATTTATTACAAGTTCACCATCTACACTCGCTCGCAGATAACTAACTATTGTCATTTTCATCCACTTAATCTTTGCCGTTCTCGACTACTCGCCAAGTTTCTACTAGGATGACGTCATTGCAGGGGCATAAAAGTTAAATGTAAAGAGCTCGCGGTTTTCTGAATGGAATTGTAGAGGAAGGGAAGCCGTTTCAGTGTCATCGATTTTCAATTCAAACCCCAATTATACATAAGTAATTCGGGCAAGAGTGGCATTTGCGGTGGTAGGCTAAAATTCGGATTAATAAAGTCCTCGCCCTATATTCTCCTTCGAGGAATGCCATCGCATAAGTTAGCTTTATCTTCACAGAGCAACGAGATTATGTTAGACCTTGCCTTAAATTAAACGTCAATTAATTATAATCGTAAAGTTGCGGTAAACACTAACAAGAGAATCTTTTTCTTAGGCGTAATAAGACGCCTAATGAAGCATTAGGTTCAACTTTACTAACAGTTGCGGAGGATAGGGTAATTTAGTGAAAGTTAATTTGAATGTCTTTAGGAATTGTTTAAATATAGCGAAGAGTTGGTTACATTACCGCAAGTGGCGTTAACATTCGCAGTAGTAACTGATGAGTTTTACTTTTCCGACCATAAATTTTAATGTTTACAATATTAAAATCATCTTTAAATGTTTGCATATGTAGTTAATTGAAAGACGTAGATTTCATTTGAGAAAGGGTTCTACTCTCAATTAATTAAATTCTTCCAATTGGTGCAAGCATTTGCATAAATTTTCCACTTCAGTTCGTTACTTGTCAAAATATGGAATCCGGAATTATATTTCAATTATAAAGCTGGCAGATAAGGTAAACATTTTTAAATGTAATTTGGCTCTCTCCGACTGTGTTTAAATTAAATACATATTTTCGTGTAAACGACAAACAAAATTTGTAAATGTTAACACGGTTCAAAGAACACTGCGTGTATATGTACATGTTAAAAAAATATAGGAAATTGAATAGCCTTAGTAGAAAAAGCATAAAAGCAAATTTCATTGCGGAAATCATGTTTTCTGTTCCTATTGTGCGCAGTTAATGTATTTTGGCGACTGTTGGGTTAGTGTTTACAATAACAAACGAAACATATTTTGCGAAACGTAGGATTTTATTATGAAGTAAATTCCCTTTCTCTTCGTTTTTACCGGGTAACTGTTACAATGAGCTTACCTGTTTTTTATGCTAGGACTTGGTTAGGTCGTTATTACGTAAATTCTAAATAACAAAGAATCCCTACTCAGCTCATTACATTTATTGCGTGAGTGAGTACGTTATTGACGTGAACCAACATCTATATTAAACATATTTAACATTTTTGAAAAACTTTGAGTACATTTTGAGATGTTTTACATGCAACGGATTTTACATGCGGAATATTACGAGAAGAGACGTCAAATTTATCATATAAATTTAATTAAATTCAAATTTATGCTATAATAAATTTCCAGTTGACTTTTAAAGCATAATTATGGGTCGGTTGATTTATACGTGTTTATTTAGAGGTATGAAGCTTTATCCCGATAATTAATTTTGCCTAGGCAAATTATATATTTCCCTAATAAAGCATAAAACAAACATATTTATGACGAAGACAATAATTTATAATTATGGTATAAACGAAACTATTACTGCAATGAATATACCAATTCTATGGGAGAGTAATTTTAAACACAAATACTTTAAATACATCACTGAATCCTATTTGCAACAATTTGTGTTACTTCATTCTTAAATGAATTATTCAAATCGACTTGAAAGAACTGAGAAGATGCTTTTGCTTTTTAAACCATATAATGTCCGCTAAATTGTTGAAAAATTTGAAACTTTCGGCATGAGTAATCCGCAAAAACTTGTGGAACCAACAAACCTTTGCAGATTATTTACCTTTTATTTGATTAACATGTACAAATCACCATATATATAATATGCCTGTTTTAATTTAACTTTGCATTATTTCTGTTGTTATTGGAGCTATACATTTGGTAATTTTTAGTCTCATATGCCCTCGTTACTTTAAATGAAAAAGAAATGAGGACTTGGCAGCAATTCTACACTGTTATACCAAAATATTTAAGCAAGGCTGTCTTACTTTGAATTTATCATTTATTTAAAATTACATCATCTGTTAAAAAATATCTCCATTTACTTAAAGACCTGATACATCTCTGTGTGTGCGCAAGCCTTTTCACTTCCAGTATAGTGCTCTATTTTTGTTCCAAAAACGGGTTATGCCTTATTATTTTTCTCCAAAATGTTTGACATATAGCTGATATACATACATATATGGCTTTGATAAGTGCAATTGATAATAAAATAAAGGACTTCCTACTTCACTATCCATCAAACCACATTATTAAATTAAACTAAGTGTTGTTTGGATGTAATGGGTGGTGTGGCAAAATTGGAATTAAGGAGTCTAGGCAACGCCGTAATCTCTAATATACTCAGTGATATTAGAAGTGTTACACCTAGAAGAAACCATTTGTTTAACTTGATATGTTACTGATAGTTTCATATCAGAAATGAAGCAGTAAAAAGAAATTAATAATGTGTTTGGCTTCCCCATAGCTGACACTCCTGTACCCGTCTAGGCATCAACAAAATGATATGGTCGATATAATAATAATAATAATAATTACATATATTTTTCCAACAGGTTACACCCAATTACAGGAAAATAAATATATATGTGCACGACAGCAAAAGAATAAATACAAATTGCAATAGATAATACAAAATAATAATTCCAAACAAAGGGATCACTAGAACTAAATTATAACGAAATTATACTAAGTGCAAATGAAAATTGATCCTGGAGAAATATTAAAGTGTAGAAAACAGACGGATAGTACATGAGTGAAAAAGAAAAAGGCAAAAACTAAACAAAGTAAGAACTGCCATAATTTGTTATGGTTAACAAAGAGTCAGCATGAATAGAGAGAATGATATCTGCTTGTGGCACTGCGTTTCAAGCAACTTGAACTTGTGTACGTTATTGACATGATTGATGGTGCAGAGTGGGCAGTTTCCTCCCTATGATAACCCACACATGTTCGGGGAACAGAGTGGCCACACATTAACGCCTGCTTCTTGAAGGAAGTCTATACCTCGACGAAAAGTATGGGGACGTGCATTGTCTTGCTGAAAAAGGACGTGTGGACGGCCATCTAGATAAGGAAGAAACATGCTTTGTAGGACATCAACGCGCAGCTGTCGTACTGTTTCGAATAAAAAGAAGTGGTGATCGGCTACCATAAGCAATGGCCTCCCAAACCATTACTCCAACAGTTCTGTGTACATCCCCTTCAACAGCAAACCCAATATTGCGTCGTTCTCTACGCCGGCGTCGTACCCTTCTACGGCCATCGTGCATACTTAGACAGAATCGCGATTCGTCGCTGAAGACGACATTACGCCATTCTGCTTCCCAATGATGCCGTTCTCTGTATCAGTTCAAGCGTTGACGACAGTGGTTCGCAGTCAAAGGAAGCACTAATCGTGGACGGAATGAAAATGTCCAAAGGTTCGAATGCGGTGATATAGTGTACGCATAGTAACAGGTCTATAATTTTCTCCAAACCATTAGTCAGCAATTTGACGCATTGTAGCAAAATGAGCTCCTATAGGTAGTTGTCTGAAGCCTCTCTCTTGCCGCTCTGTGGTACGCCTAGGTTGATCAGTTGGTCTTCTTTGTGTTGGTCTACCTTCTTCTGTCCACACACAGCACACACTCACTACCGTCATTGCAGTACAATTAACATGACGGCCAATTTCGAAGACAAAATCAACATCTCGATAGGCAACAATTCTACTCCGCTCTACTCTACGCATTTTTTTACACTTAACACACTTGGACACCCAATAACTAAACTTAGTTAGTCAGCTCTCATCAACATGAATCTCTTCGCAGAAAAGTAATAGAATTATTTTTTCGCAAAAAAGGGTCAGTTATAAAAATACATTAAATCTAGTCATTTTGATGCCAAAAAATTATGTTGAACAAATTGCTCCTTCTGGGTGTAACACTTCTAATGTCACTGAGTATATAATCTGTAATAAAACCGTTGGAAAATGCTTTAAAGTACGGGTTCTGGTTATAAATATATTTTTATATACATATTTTTACTTTTTCTAAAGTTGCTGTACAACATTAAAAAATATCTTCTATCAAGAGAAGAAAATATTCGCAATAGCACTTAACATTTACCATTTTATTGTGTGTAGAGCAACACACTTTTTTACCCACTTTAGGTGGAAGCGGGTATAGAATGTGCCTTCTATAACTCCATAAAAACCGGTTCGTTCGATGAACTGAATATTGAAGATTGCTTTAATACAATTGCAGCGCCTCATTTCGATAAGTCACAAGTGCCAAAAACAATAATAGAAGACAATATTTTACTCATGCCGTGTACCACTATTTGTTGTGTTTACCAAATTCCACTCACTCAATGTGGCTTTGCTCCCTGAAAGAAAAACTGGCAAAATGCAAAGAATGATGGAGAGATGTGTTCAATCAGAAGTTGTCGAAGTCGCTCTAAAGTAATTTAAATAAAACTATTGAGTTTGAACCTGAGATATTTTACTAGATCTAGAAGATTTAGGAGTCATGAAGAATGATTAGAAGAGATGGGTTGAATAACTTGAAATGCTTGTCAATCTGCTCAACGATGTCAGAACTAGATTAAATTATACAGATGCAGCTGATGAAGGAATTGATAGTCGTTGTTGTGTAATACATAAACATTGCAAAAGTAATCTAAATGTAAATAAGGTAAAGAACAGAAATATAGAATGTAATTTCTCTGATTAGTATTCTGATTGATGATTCTAATTTTTGGCATGGACTTAGCAATTGCTCGAAAGATATACTTACATAGTACCTAAACGTTTCTGGGAAAGTTATTGTATTCTTTTTATTACCTGTAAAACTCCACAATCACTTAAATACCGAATAAACAAATTATTACTGATTTAATGCTCTAGAATTCTCATTCCCTATGCTTTAATTATTTACCAAAGATTCCAGCAGCATCGATCGGGGAAGTTTCCTTACTTAATTGAAGAAACGTAAAACACAATCAGGCGCGTAGAATTCGATTACGTGAATTTCGGGATTCCTCATTTCGTATCTTCTTTACGCGACGACCCGGGTAAATGTAAAATTACAAAGCACTCAGGGAATATGCTAATTTGTAATTTGTGCGTCCAAATACTTGTATAACTTCTTGTTAAGTTACACGAAAGCCGAACTGGTGTGGGGTAGCCTGTCTCCGTAAAGCCTTAAGAGCTATTGTTCAGCAGCCGTCGTCCTCAACGTACCTACATATTCTGTTCCATTCTCTAGCTACCCTACGTTGAAATAGTTTTCAGGACACACTTCATCGTGCACTCTTCTTAAGCGTAGGGATATTATTTATTGTCGTTGTAAATTATAATTATGTGGTTTTAAATTATAACATGGAGTCAGCTTTACCTGAGCATAATTTTAATTTAATATCACTTCATGGTTATGTACTGGGTAAAACAAGGGAAAATGGCGACAGGTAACACTGCTGTTAGAATATATTTTAAGGAAAATGTAACTTCCTTGTTCTTTTATCAAATTTATGTGTTCGGTATATTCAGGATTTTGTTTACAGCGTTTGGATTCAATCCTTAATTGTTGATTTTGATATTTTTGAAATTTATTTCTTTATTTTTTATTCTCTTCTTTTTATTTACTTTATTACTTCTTTTTTACTACTTGGAGTAGTAAGCAGAACGAAAGCATATTCTTCAAGCTGAATCTGTATAAGACATAACCTAACCTGAAAACCTCCCCAACTAAAGAGTTTATTATTGTTCAGACAAAAAATGTATCCAGAAATAAAGTATCTAACAAAAAATTTGAAAAAAATGCTCGATTACCCTATTAATGCTCTAAAATGTTTCTGTTATCGAGTAGTGGATAGAGTTGAGGTTCATGTCGCTATTTTCTCGAACAGCCAAGCAATACTTAAAGCGATTACTTCAGCAAATGTTGACAGTAAGCTGATTTGTCACGCGTAGGCGCCTTAAACGAGGTGGGTCCTCAAAGCAAATTAATTTTGGCCATTAATTTTAAGTTCCCAGCCACAAGGGGCGTAGAAGGAAATGAGGCAGCAGACGATCTGATTAGGTAGTTTCCTGCTGAAACACCAAATCACAAATTAGAAAGTTCATCAACGAATGGATAGATCATAAGTCAACAGGAACAACAGGGAATGGTAGGACAGGTCAGTTGATTAAGAGTTGTTAAAGGAACAGAGGCCTGAATTTACTAGAGACCTGCTGGGTAAAGATAGGAATACTGTCAAAATGATAGTAGGCCTGAGCATAAAATAGGTCTAGCAGACGATGCTATCTGCAGATACTGGAGGGAGGAGGAAGAAGCCCCAGTTCATGTGCTGTGCAATTGCGAGAGCTTGACGAGGACAAGGTTTCTAGTAGTGGGTTTAGAAGGCAATAGATCTGAACATGTCGCGGTGAAAGAGGTCCGTACGGCCACCCAAACCCTAATCTAATCTAATCTGAGGTTCATGCCGACCAAATAGTTACATTTTTAAAGACTAGAAGGTCCTTCATTTTTAGATGAACACTTTTGGTTGGTTAAACGCGACCGTTAAGTGTTGACAGCAAGAATTTTTGCGCAACTAGCATGAGTTTTAAGCTTTCTCTAATTCGATTTAGATATGTATTGAAATCGAACGAGTATTCTCTAGGGATTGTTGTGTTGTGTTAGATGTGTTTGCGGGGGAATTGAATATTAAGCCCGCAGCTTTCATCTCTTTTGTCGTGGATCTACCGTTAAGGCGTGACTGTCACCATGTAGTTTATACAGCAGTTTATTTCAATTCCAGCGTTGAATGCCTCTCGATCGCGTCTACATACGTCAGCGAGCACTATTAAGTCTTGTATTTCTGCCAATAAATTAAAAATGAACAAAGTAAGCATTCACATGAAGTTTAGTTATCTTTATTCGATACCATCAGATATTTTAGTGTAGTACAGTAAAGGCCAAAATTAATTCTAACTTACCTATAACAGATATTACTTTTTTTAAATAGTTTTTCTAACAGTACATATTTTTAATGGTGATTGCAATTTATTTTTTAAGTAGCTATCTATAGAGATAAGAGCATTATATTCCAAACTTCAATTCTAAGTCTCGTAGTTACTAGAAAGTTCATTTAAGTTGAGAACAAACGCTACTAAATTGCAAACAAAATAGATACGCAGTACAGGGCGAAATATTTTGCTGCTCTAGGGAACGTAATCTAAGATATACGATTCTAAGTTTTACGTTGAAGTGTGAAATAAAACCAATT
>SMLS01042764.1:0-32787 GCA_004785975.1 Popillia japonica | reverse complement strand
TATCAGATAAATTTAAATCACTAAAACCTTCCGCTTCCAGCTGTCGCCCTACTGCTATTGTTTCAGCAACATCCTCGTTAGCAGCTTCTACTAAACTGACACTGTCTGTGCGAATACAATCTGGCCAAAGATTCTTCCAAACAGCATTCATGGTTGTTTCTGTTAGATCTTTCCAACCTTTGTTAATATTTTCCAATGCGTCGGCGATGTTATAATTACGCCAAAAGTCGCGTAATGTGAGTTGTTTATTTTCTTCCAACATATCAAACATTTGTTTGAAGGTGTGCTTTAAATAATGCTTCTTAAAACAAGCTATTACGCCCTGATCCATAGGTTGGATCAGGCATATAGTGTTTGGCGGCATGAACATTACCTTCACATTTGGGTTAAGTCTGTTAAAGGTTTCGGAATGACTAGGTGCATTATCTACTAGTAAGAGGATTTTGAAGGGAATTTTATTAACACGACAATATTCCTCAACCTCAGGACAAAAGATATTGGAAAACCAATCTTCAAACAAAGCTGCAGTCATCCATGATTTTTTATTCGATTTCCAATGAACTGGAAGACGAGATTTATCAATGTTTTTCAAAACACGTGGGTTAGCAGAGTGATAAATTAAAAGTGGTTTGCACTTGCAGCAACCACTAGCATTTCCACAAAAAAGCAATGTTAGTCTATCTTTGGAACATTTAAATCCGGGGGTTGTTTTTTCTTCTTTAGAAATAAACGTGCGACTTGGTAGCCGCTTCCAAAATAACCCGGTTTCGTCAGCGTTAAACACTTGCTGAGTACTATAACCATTATCTTTCAGATGAATCCTCAAGCTCCTTACAAACTCTGATGCGGCTCCTACATCAGCACTAGCAGCTTCTCCCATAAATTTAATGTTGTGGAAGTTGTATCGTTTCTTAAATTTATCAAACCAACCTTTGCTAGCAACGAACGATGACGACTTTCCTCCTATTCCCTCTTTATCCTTTTCCATCTGGCTCTTTTCTTTTAGTTGATTAAAAATTGACAAAGCTTTACTTTGAATAATTCGTGTATCCATACCAATATGTTTTTTATTATTATCTTCTATCCACTGAACTAATAGCTTCTCCATTTTCACCATGACAGAATCTCTCGTATATTTTACTAGCTTGGAACTTGTTGGCATGGCTTCTCTTACTGCTAGTTTAATAGAATTAGTATTGCTCTTAATTGTTCGAATCGTAGACTCATTTAAATTATGCAAGCGAGCAACCACTAATTTTCGAACCTTTCTCCAATATTTCAATAATTTTTAGCTTAGTTTCTAAGTTCAGTTTACGCCTTGTTTCCTTTTTTGTAATTTTACTTAATGTAGCACTTGTTGACGCAATTATTCACTATCGATGTTTAGCACCAAAGCACACAACTGTAACTAACAATAGCAGGTTGTATTGTAGTGTTTATAAGTAACAACGTACAATTACAGGGAAAGTCCCGAAATATTCCTGCACATGTTGCAAAAACTACGCGCGGAATCATCAGAAACGGCCATCTGGCGTGCAATAGAACATTTAAATTAAATTAAAATTTAGAAATTTTCAGCCGCGTTAAAGTGAATTCGCGTAAATGGAGATCGCGTAAATGGAGGGATTACTGTACTGGAATTAATTGCAAATAACTGTAAATTTTTATATTGACGCTTCAATAAAAGAATCAAAGAAAAGCACATTTATTAACTAATTGCTTAATCTTTCTGCGCTAACTTATCAGGATTTGAAGTGCAAATGCTTTAAATGTTTCGTTTCACAGAAGCTCAATAAATTCATTTTCTTTATCTTTAACAAAATGAATAGGACATAACTCATCTACATTTGAGACATATATGCATTTGCACCGCTTTTCAACAGCAATTTAACAATTTCCAAATTTTGCATCTTGGCTGCGATATGAAGAGATGTTCCACCATAAGCATCCTGAACATTAGCGCTTGCTCCTTTAGCTAGTAGTAACTGTACAACATCGATGTGTTCTTTACGTACTGCGACAGCGAGAGGGGTTATGTTATCTTTATTCCTTATATCCACCTTTGCTCCGCTTGTTAACAATAATTCAATTATATTTGGATTCCCTTGCTCTACGGCAAAGTGAAGGGGAGTGCAACCGTTTTTATCTTCACCGTTTACATTTGAGCCATTATTTAATAATAACTCAACAAGTTTCACGTTTCCGCTTCTTATACCTAAATCAAGAGGCGTCAAATTATGTGTTGATCGGATATTTATTTCCACAGCTTTGGATAAAAGTAGGTCAACAATGTCCATCTCCTCCCATTTAGCGGCAAAATGAAGGGGTGTATAATTACCGATGCTTTCAGCATTCGGATTTGCTCCATTTTCTAGGAGTAAAGCTACAACGTTTTTGTTCTTATATTCCGTTGCGAAATGGAGAGGGGTACTATTATGTTTATCTGTAGCATTAACGTTCGCACCATGCTCTATTAACACCCTTACAACATCAACCTTTTCTTTGTCTCCTGAAGCAATATGCAGCGGCGTACTGCCATATATGTTCTGAACGTTCACGTCCTCTTTGCTTTTGTCCGTTTTATATTCTAGTAACAACTTGATTATATCGGCATGACCACTGTATGCTGCATAAAAAAGAGGGGTACTATCATCTATATCCCTGATGTTTAAATCAGCTCCATTATCTAATAACATATTTACAATCGTGATACATCCATTTCCTGCGGCACAATGTAGTGCAGTTTCATCAGTTGCACCATTTTGTATGTTGGCGTCAGCTCCACTCTGTAAGAGACACCCTACAATGTTTTGATGACCTTTAATCGCAGCGAGTTTGAGCGCTGTTCTACCATCTCTGTCTTGTTTGTTAATATCTACTGTGCCATCAGTAACTAAGTTCTTGAGAAGGATGATGTTTTGGGCGAGCACCGCATCGTGCAGAGGAGTACTAGTGTTCACGTCGATCTTCGTCTTGGGGTTGTTGGGTAGGTCGGTCGATAGGTTTCTAGCGTTTTCCAATATATGCTTAACTGCTGTTTTTCTACAGGAAAAAGTATGATCATTTTCGTTTATAGTTATTAATTCTTCTGGAACATGCTTAGGATCTGCGCCATTTTCCAGTAATAATCGAATAGTTTCCTCATCTTCGCAAGCTGTTTCTGAAGATACTGATACATATCGTTTGATACTATAACACAGCGGTGTATAAGAAAATCTATCCATGATATCTACATTTGTGCCCGTTTCAATATGGTGCCGCACCAGTGCTACATTGCCGTATATGCAGGCTATATGTAATGCTGTAAGGTTTCCTTCAATTTCGAATTTTTTGTTGTAGTTTTCAATAATATCTGTAGTGTTCAAACAAAGGTTGTAGTAAGGATAAAATCCAGGAGTATTTAAATTTTGAAATAATAACAAATTACCAATGGATTCAATCGGTAACGAAGATAAAGCCCACGAAAATATATTTTTAAATTTTTTTAAAGGAAACACAATATTCCGTTTCTTCATACTTTGTCTTACAGAACTTAAATATGTCTCAATAGTCAATCTGCATTCATAAATACAGGCATACTCGAAAACTGCAGGCTGAACATAATCAATCCAGTAATTTTCGCTTACATCGGATTTATTCATGTCGGCGTATTTTTGCGTACATTTTACAATGTACTCTAATATTTCGTAAGATACGAAACGATGGTCTAAACGACTACAGCATATTATAGTTACATGAAGAGCAGTTCTGCCTAGGATGTCAACGGTATTCCAATCGTATAGTTCACCGAGAGTTTCAACTTTATGCACATCCACTTGCCAAATTGCTATATGTAAGCCCAAATCAACACAAGCGTACTCAGCGAGTATTTTCAATACATCATATTTATTTTCTAGGAATAGTTGCTCATACAGATAAACTGCCAATTTCTTATGTCCATTCCCTGTCGCATTAATAATCCACTGCGCGACCAAAAACTCGACAAAGGTGTAATGGTGAAATACGGGATAACCTCTTTCATCAAAACGACAAATAATACCGCACTCTACATAGTCGAATATCGTGGCGTCACATTTCCACTTCAATTTTTCTTCGATGGTATCTTTGCCGAACATTCTCACTAAAGCCAATTGTTGAAATGTTGTTACCATTTCAATGACTCTCCCCGGTAGCACCACATTGCAATATTTCCACAGCCAACGATGGATTTTCATTTCTATTACTTTTTCATACAACGTAAATTTGGTAACTTTGGCAAATTCTTTCTGATTTGACGCAATTACTCTTAGAAAAGTCAAGTATAGAGGATTGGTTATGAGCTCAGGAGAGACGTTTTTTAATGCATCCCTGCTTAAATCCCAGTTCATAAGGTAAGTATCATCCGCTTCACTGTCAAATGGGTTGATTTTCACTGTCTGTGCGTTAAATTGATCGATTAACATAAATTCTTTTTCGCGGGTAGCTATGATTGTTCGAATATTTCTCTTAACAATACATCTTATAAACTGCAGCACTTCCTTTCTGCACGTTAACATTACTTCATCAAAAGAATCTAAAATCAGTATCAATCTTTCCTGCTCTAATAATCTGTACAGAAAGTCGTAATACGCCTCTGATTTTCCTTTGTGAAACTCCTTCATTATAAAATTGAGGGGGTCATCACACGGATTTTTATTTTGCTGTAAGGAGGCTTGAAAATATATCAAGTCATAAAATAACACATAATCTACTAAGGAACAATTGTAGAATAGGGACTTTAATAGACAAGATTTTCCTATACCAGCCTCGCCAGTAATGACAATAATTTCGTTGGTATTATTTCTAATTGTTTCAAAGTATTTATCTTCCGGCAATTCTTCCCCCTGATACGAAATATTCGAGCCTAAATCTTTGCAATTTTGGCATTGTAGCAGTTCTAATTTATGGTCATCAAAAGCAGTACTGCCATTTTCAAAGTAGTGTTTGTGTCTTAATAGCTCCCATTTGTTTTCTTTGATGTTGATATCGTATATACACCCAAAGCCTTGCAGTTGTTCCCAATAATTTTGAGAGCTTCCCCCTTCAACTTTGACAAAATAACATTTCTTTTCGCCAAAATTCTTTTCACTTATGTTGGTAAATGGGAACGCTTCGGCCGCTGCGTTTAATTCACCTGACAACAAGCAAATCCTCTTGTGTTCGGCGTGAAAAAACGACTTGCTAACTGTGGCTCTACTTAACTTTCGCGTTAAATACTGTTGCTTTTCCAAATAAACGGGCTGTCCAATTATGGGGATGCATTTGTTTTTCTCAGAGGTGTACAAGGGATTTCCAAATTGATCAATGATATAGCTACTCAATCTAGTTGCATCCCCTTGGATTAATTCAAATTGATCACGTACCTGTCGCAATTGATATATCGTATACTTTTCTAATTCAGGATTAGTTTGGATCTCTTCAAGACACTCTTTAACCTTATTTGAATTACAATATACTTTAATAGTACCTCCTGATTCGCTGGCCTTAAGTGACTTAACATCTTTATACTTATCATTTGTGATTATGTACACTGTATAATTAGTCTTATTTAAGGCATCCTCTTGTAAGAACTTAACTCTACGTTTCATTATACGAATAATATCTGCGCAGGTAAATGCGGCCATCAATTTCTCATCTTCGTGTAGCAAATTTTGAAGGCTCATTTCTTGACGTCCTTGTAGCGATACTAACGTTTTTTGGAGCATACTGCTGCGTAGTTTAGCATTTGTTATGCCATTGATTCGATGAAATATTTTCATCTGGGACGAAAGAATTTCCTGCGCTCTTTGTTCAAGGTCATCAACAACAATATATGACCTCTTCAAATGGTGGTGTTTCTCAAAAGTTTTCAGAGGAACATTAGTTTTTAAAACAAGTGGTAAATCTCCGCATTTCCATAATTCTAACATCAAGCTCCTCAAAGTGCTGGGTGGTGTTATCCAATATCTTAACGGCTTAGTCACTGCGTATGCTTCGAATTGATCGATTATTTTTTGGTTTAAATGCCTCTCTTTCAATACATGGATATTCCAATCTATGTTGGTATGTAGCAAAGAATTAAGCTGTTGCAATAGACATCTATATAAATAGTGGTGAATATCACTATCATGGCTGTCATCTACAATGGTAATGTCGTGCTCTAGCGTTATCTCGTTCCAAATGTTGATCCAACTATCATCTGCGAGATCTACTAATTTAGAAATAGGTGGGATAAAACTTAACAAACGGATTTTTTGGAGTTCAATTTCAAACACCTCCTTTTTTAATCCTTGTTGAATTAGAACTTGATTATGAAAATATGCCTGGATGTAAGTGATAATATCACTTGCATTTCCAAGTTCACACTTCTGCTCTATATCTCTGTCAATGTCCTTTTCTTTTTGTTCTAACCATAAGAAGCAATTATTGAAGAATTGCTGGTAATTTGAATAGCTGGGATCTTGACATTCAAATCTATTAAATTTAGTTCCTATAGGAAGAAAGGCCTTGCTTGAATTTTCGTTATCACTGCATGTGACTCTAATCTCTACTGTAGGGTCCCAAAGATAGATTGGTGTTTCTATGCTCTTGTTGCAGATTAGGCCAAATACTATATTATCACTAGAAATGCCCTTACGACATTCTAATGTATCATCGCTAATAATTTCTTTGAAACTCGTAATATAATGAAGTAAATATGTTTTAGAACGATTATTATTTACGCTTAAGTTTCTGGATTTTCTGTATTTTGTTTGTAGTAACCAAAGATGCCAATCATTTGACTGCTTTAACTTTACTCTAGCAACAATATCGTCAAATTTACCACCAGATGCCTCGCTAGAATAGATGACGTAGTCTTCCACTTCATTGTTGGTGGATAATTGAGCTGCCAGTGACGCAGTGACTGCATATTGATATAGCATGCCACTGTCCGATAGTGATCCAGGTCTGGGAGGCATTATTCAGTATCTGCAAAAGAAAAGTTATTATAATAGTATTTCGTTAATATGAGTAAAATTTGTTAATTTTACTATATAATCCAGTGGCAGTGCTGTGACCCAAAAGCGTTAGCGAATGACTCTGTAAGAAGCTAGCTGTTGTTTTCCAACTTACAATTCAAAAATTCCCGCCATTTAGTAATATATATATAGTGAGCTTAATACAACGCTGAATTGCTTTAGATTAATTTCAGTTAACTTTTTCTGAAAATCATAGTTACGTCAGTTACGTAAACATAATTGGTATTACTTCTGTCAGTATTATGCAGTGGTTTATGTGGAACATGGCAAGTGCGCCACATTTAGAAAAAAAGACTATTAAACACGGGGAACCTAATCGCCAAAACTGTAGATACTGGTCGAAGAAAATTAATAATCTTATAATTGTATTATGGGCCCATTTTTTATCGATGGCAATCTAAATGCAGAAAAAAATTGTCAATTACTACGAAATAGAATTATTTCGGCAACAAATGATCAAAATTTAGACCAACTCTGGTACCAATGCGATGGCGCGCCGCCTCATTATTTTAGAAATGTTATCCAACTTGAAAGTGAAAGATTTCCTAATTGATGGATCGGAAGAGGGGAACCAATTATTTGGCCACCAAGGTTTTCAGACTTAAATCCGTTGGATTTCTTTTATTGGGGAAGGCTGAAATCCTCAGTGTACAACAATGTTCCTCTAGGCAGCATTGAAGAGCTCAAAAATAGAATTCAGGGAGCTTCTCAGGAAGTTACCCCTTAACAAATAAGTAACGTTTTAAATGAATTTTGTAATAGCTTAGGCTACTGTTGGCTATTCACGGCAACATTTTGGAACATCTTGCGTAGAATTAGTGAAAGTGGTGGAATGGCGCCTAATATTAGGATAGTCCCTAATATTGGATACCTATATATTTTTAGAAGAAAACTGTGGTGTTCGCCAGCTATTAACTAAATGCTCGGTTACATCTTAGAACGCCACTAATAACTTTGCAGTGTTCTGCAATTGACTGGTTTGAACATAAATAATTTTTAACTGAACTGTGTACGTCTAAGTATTTTTTGCTCCGTATTTAAAGTGGTGATTTACTGGTTACAAGGTAAAAATTGAAAATATTTTTGGGTGCAATGGGTAGACCATGTTGTAGAGTAAATATTGTATAGATTTTTAATAGCAGAGATTTGTATCCTTTGCTAAAATAATTATAAACGAAAAATATTATATGATGCCTAATATTGGACAGCTATACTTTCCTAATATTGGGTATCCAATTTTAGGTAATAATTTGAGGTTAACTGAGATAATATATTTTTTACAGTCATGGCTACTAAAAAAGAAAACAGTGGGATAAAGCAGATATGATCAGTGCTATTCATGCAATATTAAATAAAGAGATGGGATATCTAAAAGCTGCCAAGTCATACAATGTTCCGAAAGCTACTTTGGAGTATTATTGTAAAGTAGAGAATCCACTAGAAGAGTCGAGATGTCGACTCTTGGTCGTAAGCCAGTGATACCTGAAGTTTTAGACACTGCCTGGAATTAGAGAAGAGATTTTATGATTTAACGTCATCCAATGTTCGTTGTTTAGCTTATCAGTTGGCTTTAGCCAATAATTTGCCACATCCATTTTCACAAACGTAGGCTATTTCTGGGAAAAAATTGCTAAGAAATCTCTTAAGACGAAACAAAAATATTTGTTTTAGAACTCCTCAAGTTGTTTCGACGGCTAGAATCAAAGGATTTACTAAAGAAAATCTTGTTAAATTGTTTACTCCAACTAGATAAAATTAAATTTAATCCAAGTAAAATATGCAATGTAGACGAGACAGGGATAAGGGCAGTCCAACACAAGCACACTAAAATTATAGGCCTGAAGGGAAAGAAACAGATGGGGGCTTTGACAACATCTGAACGAGGTTCTCTTGTCACTGTTGTGATATGCATGAATGCCAATGGTCATTTTATACCTCCTATGATGATTTTTCCACGTAAAAATTTTAAAGCCGAATTTATGGATGACGCGCCTGCAGGATCAATTGGAAAGTGTCACCCTTCCGGCTGGATTCAGTCGTATTTATTTTCGCAATGGATAGATCGCTTTATTATGCATGCCAAGCCATCCCGCGAAGATCCTGTTGCTCCTGAATGCACACACGCGCTATTTGGATGTAATTAACAAGGCGCGAGAAAATAATATATATTTAATATGCCTACCTCAGCACTCATCCCACAAGGTGCAACCATTGGATGTAGCTGTTATGGGCCCCTTAAAAACGTATTACTGTCAGGAAATTGAAAACTGGGTACGAGCTAATCCAGGAAGAGTAGTTTCACCCTACAAGATTGCAGGTCTGTTGGGAAAAGCTTATTTAAGAACTGCATCATTGGAAATATCCATAAACGGATTTCGGAAATGCGGCATTATGCCGTTTGACAGGAGTAAATTCCGAGGCCATGACTTTTCAATTCATGAAAAATTAGAAACACCTCGTGAGATCGAAAATATTATCCAAAGAGAGAGACCTGCAAATGATATTGACGAAGCTACAGCGGAAAATGAACCCGCTGCTCAAAAACCTAAACCTAAAGTTACGATTTTGCAAAATATTTCTCTCAACCCTAATGTGAAACCTTCTATAAAACCTATCGTAAATAAAGAAAATATAAAGAAAATTGTAGATATGTTTTGTCGAGTCTTGTCGCTGATTGTGCTTCTTCTGATAGCACAATCAGCGAAGCGTCAAGATAAAGAATAGTTACGCGACAACACCCGAAAAAACATACCTACTATGGATTACGGTCGTGAAAGCCTACACGGAACTATTAAATAGAAAATTGTAAAACCAGCTGACATCTATCCAGTACCAGTCCTTCAGGAGTAAAAAGAAAAAATTCTGGTGCCGCTGCCTTAGTTAGTGGTTCTCCCTACAAAGCCCTTGAAGAATCACAAAGTCCAAAAACCATAAAAAGTTTAAGAAAAATTTAAAAATTCCAGGGAAATCATTCAAAAAAATTAAGAACAATAACACATCTAAAAAAAAGAACAAGAAAGGTATAGAATGCCCCTTTTGCTTAAAATCATTTTCTTCGGATAAAGAAGGGGTAAAGTGTTGTAAGTGCTACAGATGGTTTCATTGAGCATGTGCCGAAACTGAAAGCAAAAAAACATTATCTGCGACTTTTGTATGCATGGATGATTTTGCCTTTCTTATATTATTCCATCAATTGTTTCTTTTTTATTTTGTATTTTACTCCATGTTAAAATTATTAATAGTCTTTATATTGTAGTAGTTTTAGAGTTAAGTTGGTTAAGGGGCTATTTTCAGTTGTTGGTGGGAAGTTTGAAATCGGGTTATTTTTACTTGCAATAATTTTTGTGAGGAATCATTATAAATAAGAATTTATTAGTGGAATATTAACATTTAATTATAGACTAGTGGACGAAGAGTAAGTGACAGAAATTACGTGTTTAATAAAAAAAATATTATTTTTATTTTTTAAAGTAATGTATTTCAAGAGTTATAATCTTTTTCGTCCACTACATATGAACGGGAATAAACACGTCATACATTAATAAAAACAATTGTATGCTAAATAAAAAAGATAATTGCAAGAAACGTAACCGTTAGTGAAACAGATAACTGTAGATGAGGACCACACGAGGACTTTCCAAATGGTTTGGCAACTTGCTAAAAGAGGGACACATTATCGCCGCGGTGTCTCGGCATTGCCAACCTAATGATATGTAATCTTACGCACACGAAAATTGCGACGATTGAATGTACATACACATGCATATAGGGTTTATAGATTTTCTCTTGTACAGAGTGAGCCCAAAAGAATGAAGACAAATTGAATTTCCCACCAACTTTTATTCCTTAAAATCGACCCACCTGTGGTTTACTCATAGGCGATTCTATAAACATTTCGAAGTGGGTGCATTTAATAAGATATTTCTTTATTCTTACTTAAACAAAATAATCTTTTCTTTAAACTATAATACAAGAAACATGATGTTATTATTATAATTATAAGAAATGTTTAAAATGACTACCATCACTTTATAAACACAAATGTACACGCCTTTTCATGTTGTCAAATAATGCTACCAGGTGCAGGGTATTAACACCGATATTTCTTATTTCCCTAATAATAGATAGCCTCTCGCAACTCTTCTAAACTAAACCCTGTTTGACACGACGTTAAATTTACGCAAAAATTTACGAGAAGATTTAGGAATAAATGATTTGATACGTATCAAACAGAAAATTATGTAAAGAAATTTACTACTAAATTTTTTCGATAATTATTTAGAACCTGTCTTAATGCATTAGTAAATTGTGTTAAAAATTTGGAGATACGTTGCAAACAGAAAATCATAAATTGTTTTGTAAATTTATTCATAAATGTTCTCGTTAATTTTTGCGTAAATTTAACGTCGTGTAAAACAGTCTTAAGTAGGAATGTAACCGATTCTGAAAAATCTTATTCTTTAAATATTCAAACAACACTTGTAATCGTTTTAATAAAATCTAACAAAAACACGAATAAGATAATAGAACGACTAAGATAACAGAAAATTATAATAAACGCCAAACGCCTACGAACACGAGCCAACTATGAAAATGCTGTAAAATAGAAGGAAGTAATTTTTTAATAGCATTACAGCCAGTTTGACCAACCTATACAAAGAAATACAAGGCGGGAAATTCAACTTGTCCTCAAACTTATTGGCTCAGTATGTATACTATTATTACGCCTAGAAAAATGCAAGTAATTTTTCACTTTAGCAATGGTAAAGCAATGATATTATGTCTGTAAATAATTCAATTGGAAATGAAAAATTAAGAGAAATGCTGTTATTATATTGGACAATATACCCCAAAATACCTTCAAACGTATTGAGCGTAGTAGCGTGAGTAGATACGTAAATATGGATGCAGCAATTACAGCCAATTACAGCAATTCGAATGTCACTTTCTACCTGTTTATACCCCTTTCTACCCCTTCGCAACCCTTTCTCAGCATTTGTCATTATGTCACGACCGCGCTATCTCATTTTGTATATTGCCGTCTTCTTTCATCTCGCAGTATGATCGACAACTGGTACTATTAGTTCCCTCTGTTATCCAATTTATTTGTAAATATACTGGTAAACACACACACACACCCGACGTTAGTTTAGGGTGTACTCGCTAGGAGTGAAAATAGAGCCTTAACCAGTATTTTTACAGTTGGTCAACGTGACGACGAGACGTTAGTTGGATAGCGAGATCGTATTATGTATTGTTATGTATTGAGTGACTGTCGCTTGTATTATGTATAATTGTGTTATGTTATGAGAAAGAAAGGTATTAAACTGTACTAAATAAAGTGTTTATTTATGTGACAATCCCTACAAATCTCAGAAATGGGATATCGAGGAATTGTAAGAATTACTTGAATGAATGAGCAGTAATATCGCGTATCCAAGTAAAACGAGTCCAACGTGAAAGGGTGAAAAGGCGCAAAGACAAGATCTGGGCAAGATGGCGACTCCGCAAAATTTAATAATTAATGATAGCCCAGAAGAATTTCTACCGACTAATATAAGCATTATAGAATTAATTGCTGCAACAGTGGACGCCGTTACAAGCACGGAAGTAACCGTAAGATACCCCAACGAGATATCGGCGCTAATACGGAATTTCAGTGGGAAACAAGACGAAGATGTTGCAAACTGGTTTGAGAGGATAGAGCAAAAGAAAAATGTTTATCGAGTGCCCGAGGAAGCAATTATGCTAATGATTACAAATAAATTAGAGGGATTTGCAATTTTGAAATGAATTTGAAATTGGTTCCAATCTAGACCAGAATATGCTACCCTAACATTGAATAACTTAAAACAAGAAATGGGGAAAATCTTTAAGTGTCGAGACGACAAATTAGCCAGGTTAAGACAATTTGAAGCTAGATATTGGAGAAGAAATGAAAAGTTTGTTAATTACTTCCACGATAAGGTACTGTTGGGGAACAGACTAGGTTTAACCGATGAAGATATGCTATGTTACTTGATACATGGGTTTGAGAATACTCTTCTACAAACACAAGCCAAGATGAAAGAGTTTACAAACTATAACACATATGCTGGATGTTATGGGAGAGATAACAAATAATGAACAACAAGGCTGTCCACAAGGAGTAAAAAGAAATATTCCTACGAGTGTGCCAACACCAATCTCACTGAAGCCGTCTACACCATTCAAGTGCTATAACTGTAATGAAGAAGGACACCTTGCCTCGAGGTGTGAAAAACCACGAAGAGAGACTAGATTATGCAATAAATGTGGAGCTCGAGACCACCAAGTGCGGAGCTCTCCCCAAAGAAAACCGACCAGGAATGTAGCAGACTCAAGTACACTACTGGTAGAAGAAGAACATCATTTTGTACCGCCATATACATTAAAAATTAGTTGTAGGAAACTAGCAGGTAACCTTGAAGCTATCGTTGATACTGGCAGTCACATTTCATTTCTGGCAGAAGCCATAGTTGTCACTAGTATTATAGAACCGTATTATAATGATAGACATTTTAAAGGTATCAACAGTAGCAAACTAGACATGTTAGGAATAGTAAAAGATAATTTAATTGGCGATAATTTTAATGTAAATGTCACATTGCACATTGTCTCAAGCTACACAATGTCAGGAAACTTAGTGCTAGGTAGAGATTTTGTGGCAAACAAACAGTTTACATGTTATTTTGATAATCAAATTCACATAGTACCTATAGAAAATTCAATTCATGTTGGCAACGACTTAGAAGATATTTGTACTTCACCAGACAATACATTAGAAATTGATTCAACTATAGCTCCTAAATATTGTAAAGAATTAGAAACAGTTTTGAATGAGTATTATTTAAGACCAGAAAGAGGAAATGGTCCTACAGTCAAATTTGAAATGAATGTAAATTTATATCGGAATCACAAACCTATTTTAGTCCTCGCAGAATGTCATATTCAGAAAAGAATGAAGTAAATAATATTGTAAATGAGCTGTCAGCTCAGGGCATTATCAACCCAGTATCTCAGAGTAGGATTAGTTAAAAGAAAAAATAAGACACGTATGTGCATAGATTTTTGCGAATTGAATAAAATGGTAGCAATAGAAAATTTTCCAAATCCAATCATTGAAGCTCAAATAGAAAGTATAAGAAGGGAAAAGTGTTTCACTAAGTTAGATCTGAAGAACGCATTTTATCATGTTGCAATTAATGAACACTGCACTAAATACTTTTCGTTCGTGACGCCAATGGGTCAGTTCGAATTCCTGAGAATGCCTTTTGGTTACAAGATTAGTCCTAGTATCTTTATGAGATACGTACATTCAATATTCAAACAATTAATGAATGGGCGTTAGATTATTATTTATATGGACGACTTACTGATAGCTACCGAAACGGTTTTCGAGAATTTAAAAATATTAAAAGAAGTATTTGACTTTTAGTTGAAAACCTACTTGAATTACGGTTAGATAAATGTGCATTTTTCATGAAACGAATAGAGTATTTGGGATACTTAGTAGACGAAAAGGGAATAAGTCCTAGCCTGAGTAATGTTAAAGCTATTACAGATTACCCAATACCCAGGAATACAAGAGAATTACAAAGCTTCATTGACCTTCTTTCTTACTTTAGAAAGTTTATCAAAGATTTCTCCTTAATTACAAAACCATTATACAATCTTTTGAAGAGAGACAGAAAATTTAACTTCACCGATGATCATTTGTCCGTTTTTAATTTTTTAAAAGACAAAATTGCTAGTCAACCAGTTTTGGCTTTGTACTCGCATACGGCAGAGACAGAATTGCATTGCGGCACGAGCGCCTTAGGATTCGGAGCCATATTATTTCAAAGACAAGAAGCAGACGGGAAATTTCATCCGGTAATGATTTTTAGTAAACGCACCTCCCAAGCCGAATCTAAGTACCGCCGGTATGAGCTTGAATGCTTGGGAATCATTATGCTATTAAAAGATTTCATGTTTATCTACAGTCCCTTAAATTTAAAATAGTCACAGATTGCGACAGTTTGCGACTCATACTGAGCAAGAAAGAAATAGTGCCTCGGTTTATGGGCCGTGTTTTTACAAGATTATGATTACGATATAAAACACCGCTCTAATACCAGAATGCGGCAACTAACATTAAAAAAGATAAACAAAGTAATGTCGTATATAAATTAGAATGCAAAGACTGTAATAAATGTTACGTAGGGCAAACTAGACAGTATCTAAAAAAACGACTGTATCATCAATACACTGTAACGCATAACATAACCGCGGAAATTGCTTTGTCTAAGCATTCTAAAGAATTACGACATAACTTTGATTTTGAAAATGTTAATATTTAAAAAAAAAGAAAATAGTTATAATAAAAGATTAATATATGAAATGATATACATTAAAAAAGAAAATAACGCGGTCAATTTTAGAACAGATATAGAAATTTTAAGTATTTTTTATAATAATTTAATCACCTAATCACGCCTGAATTTTATAAAATTAAGCTCTTGACTAGGTTTTTTTGCCATGTTTTTCCCTAGTCCTTGAACAGAATTGTTAGAGCTTGACAAAAAAATACATTGATATAAAGAGATCATTATTCACTAATGTGCCTTTAGATTTAGCTTTATCTAGTATCGATAAAAAATGGGATTTAATAAAAAATCATACAAATTTACCGAAAAATGAATTCATGTTGGCTGCAAAACTTTGCTTTAATTCCACCTATTTTCAATACAAAGACACAATATACAAACAAATTTTTGGAACTGCAATGGGTTCTCCATTATCTGCAGTGATAGCAAATTTAGTAATGGAGGATCTTGAGCAGGATTCTTTGAGTAAACTAAATTGTCGTGTTGAATTTTACAAACGGTATGTAGATGATTGCATATGTTGCATACCGTTAGGTAAAATTGAACATGTTATACACACATTTAATTCATATCATGACAGATTAAAATTTACGTTTGAAAAAGAAAATCAAAATTCTATAAATTTTTTAAATGTTAAAATAATACACAATAACACGAACATAAAAACGAATTGGTACATAAAAGACACTAGTAGCAACAGACACCTAACCTATTATTCAAACACTTCGGCAAATTTAAAAAAAAGCGTTATTAATAGTTTAGTTGACCAAGCTATTAAATTAGCACATCCTGATTTTAGGAAAGAGAATTTAAGCAAAGTTAGATCAATTTTGGACAAAAATAGTTATCCAAAAGAATTTTACGACAAATTAATAAAAAAACGAATACATAAAATATACAACACAGGCAATAAACAAAATAGTAAAATATATCACACACTTCCATACATTAACGACTTAAGTGACAACATTAAATACGAATTTAAAAAATCAGATATAAACATTGCATTTACACCATACAATAACAGACAGTTATTTACAAATTTAAAAACTAAGATTAAAAAAGATAATCAAAGTAATGTCGTATATAAATTAGAATGCAAAGACTGTAATAAATGTTACGTAGGGCAACCTAGACAGTATCTAAAAAAACGACTGTATAATCATCAATACACTGTAACGCATAACATAACCGCAAAAATTTGCTTTGTCTAAGCATTCTAAAGAATTACGACATAACTTTGATTTTGAAAATGTTAAGATTTAAAAAAAAGAAAATAGTTATAATAAAAGATTAATATATGAAATGATATGCATTAAAAAAGAAAATAACGCGGTCAATTTTAAAACAGATATAGAAATTTTAAGTATTTTTTATAATAATTTAATCACCTAATCACGCCTGAATTTTATAAAATTAAGCTCTTGACTAGGTTTTTTTGCCATGTTTTTCCCTAGTCCTTGAACAGAATTGTTAGAGCTTGACAAAAAAAATATCTTAAATTCTCCACTATATTGTAAACATAATCCTATATATCACTGAATTTCTTTGTCTGTAGATAATTTTGTTGATAGGCATGGCTAGTTATTTATTTCTAATTTGACACTAAATAAATGTCAATTTTATTCCACTGAAGAAGTTGTTACGAAAACCAGATTATATATATTGTAAAGGTTTTGGAATAAATTTGACTTTTGTTCGAATTGCAAGTGTTATCATTGACCTAACAAGTGGAAAAAACTATCTAGATAATAAGTATTGCACAATCAGACGGAAATGAAAATAGTTTAAGCGTTTTGCGGCCTGCAAATGAAAAAACGGCTATTTCAACATTTGTTAATGGATTACACAACTCGGAACTTAGCACTATTGTAAAAGCAAGAAATCATGACACTTTAAAAGATGCTATAGCAGGCGCAAAAGACGAAGAAAAAGAATGAGTACAAACTCTAATGTATTTCATGCACACAGGCCTACAAATTTTCGAAAAAGGGTAAATTATAAAAATAATTTCCCTAGTTTTAATAGAGGTGGGAAACATCAATTTCATAATAAAATTACAAGTAGTCGTCAAGAACAAAATCAGCAAGGTTTTCAGAATAGAGACACGCGTAACCAAGGTCAAAATTACCGAGGTAATCAGCGAAATCGTGGTAGACCGTTCACATCTAATTCTCGGACACATGCATATTGTGCAAATACCGAAGAAGCAAAGCCTTCGACCCCACAAGCGCATGATAATCAAGTATCAACTTCCTTGCGGATTTTTTGCGAATAAACAAACTAATATATTTACAGTTGATGGTATGAATACTGTTCGAATGAAATATGGTCTGTATGAATTAAATTGTGTAGCTGATACTGGAGCTTCTGTTAGTATTATTTTTTCCGGGTAAAACCAAATCAGCTTGTAAATAGTCAGGAAATTGTAAAAATAAATGGTATAAATGGTTATGCACATTCAATAGGAACAGCTATCATAGACCTACAAATTCAAAATTATTTAGTCAATCAAAAATTTTTAGTAGTAAGTAGTTCGGATACTAAGTTTCATGGTATATTAAGAACAGATTTTTTGCTGAAGCATAAAGCAGTTATAAATTATGAAAATCTATAAATAACAACTTTTTCACAGTCGATTTGCAATCATCTAATGACGGCTACATCACTGTACCGCCACGGTGTGAAATAATCAAATACTTTCCATGCCAACACGATTGTGATTATATAACCTTATTGGAAAGCTTAACAGACGAAGTATATGTTGCGTCATGTATTGTTAGAACAGCAAATACGTAAACATATTCCTGTAAAGATTCTAAACGTTAATGATAGAGAAATAAATATTAAGAATTTGCGACCTGTCATTCAGAATATTTCATTTTCATTTATATACTTTCGATACTAGTAAAATATCAGTAGAACGAGTAGTTTTAGATTTAATAAACATATATACTTTAAATTCACAAGAAAAGAATTCCATTGAGAAAATTTGTGCTAAATACGCGGATGTTTTCCAGCTAGAGGGAGATAAGCTGTCTGTCACGAATCTAATGAAACAGCCTATAACTCTAGTACTCCCGTATATGTTAAACCGTATCGGTTACCACATGTACAAAAAGATGCTATTGACAAACAAATAAATAAGTTATTGCAAGATGGTATTATTGAGGAGACTAAATCACCATGTCTTCTCAAATTTTAGCTGATAATTTAGAAAATAAAAAAATGGCGAATGGTACCTAATGGTACCAAATTGATGATAAATTTTCACTACCGAATATAACCGAAATAATTGATTCACAGTCTAGATCTACGTATTTTTCACATTTAGATTTATCGCAGGGGTATTATCAAGTGGAATTGGATGAAAGTAGTAAGCCAATTACAGCTTTCTCAATAAACAAAAGACAATATCAACTCAAAAGGCTACCTATGGGCTTAAAAATTAGTCTAATGCCCGGTTTCTGAAACGTCAAACAGCAGTTATCTGTTTGGTATCTGGCAATTTAACAAGAACTGTCTTTGTTAAATCGCCAGATACTGGAATGCTGCTTGACGTTTCAGAAACCGGGCATGAGTGCATTTTCAAGGGTTATGATACTAGCAATGTCGGGTCTAAATTATGAATCTTGTTTTGTCTATCTGGATGATTTAGTAGTTTTTGGAAATAATTTGAAACAACATAACGCAAATTTAGTAAAAGTTCTTTAAAGATTGAGAAAAGTAAATTTAAAATTAAACACGTCAAAACTGTGAATTTTTAAAGAAAGAATTGTTATACTTAGGTCATGTTATTTCAAGTGAAGGTGTGTCAGCAGACCCAAGTAAAATAGAAACAATAAAGAACTACCGCGTCCCCAAAAGTTGTGATGAGGTCAAACGATTTGTAGCTTTTGCTAACTATTATAGGAAATTAATAACTTTGCCGATATTGTAGCACCATTAAATCAATTAATAAAAAAACATGTGCAATTCGAATGGAAAAACGATTGTCAGCGTGCTTTTGAAAACTTAAAACAAAAGCTAGCCAAATATTGGGTTTCCTCTATTATTTTAAGATTTTTTGAAAAAATGTATTGTAATGTCCTTAGGTAGGTATGTTATGTATGTGGTGTAATTTGAAAAGCATTTAAGATGTACCTACTAAATGTATTTTATAAATTAAAACACTAAATAAGTTAAATTAGCGTGTTTTTACTATACCTATACAATTTTAAATTAATCACTGTGCTCAAAAAGTATTTTTTCTGTAAGTGACCATAACAACATTAACTAAATTCACAATGAACGATTTTAAATTACTGAGTTACCTCGTGTAACATACCATACGCATGTAATATGCAATATTGAATAGTCTCCATAACAACGTCGGTTGCAGTATGTGGTACAGCGTTATGTTAAGCTCACTGTATGTGCATAGTTAATAGTAGCAAGCGCAAGAGTATTCATATGTTGTTCATGTTTGATGTATCGCAATTGTGTAACGTTTAATAAATAAAAGAACAAAGATGAACAAAGATGACAAAATGGGTTCTCTAACTGGGAAGTTAGTGTAGACTTCCATTTAGAACAAAAAGGTGTATTAAGTGTGTTAATGGAAGAAGCACCGACTGAGGCAGCAGCATTGGCAGCTTTTAGAAAGGCACGTTGTATTATTACACAATGTCTACTCGACAATGTTTTAGAAATCGTAAAAACAAAGGCAACTGCATAGGATATAAAGTAATCATTAAGAGTAACATATTCTAAAAACAGATTTAGCTACACAAGTACAACTCCAAAGAAAATTACGATCCATGTAATATGCAAGTGCAAGTCCTATAGTATTTTTTTGGAATATGAACATATTGTTCCATTAAAAAAAACATATGTTCGATACCTCACTGGACTATGGCACGCTACTGATCAGCAAAAATATTTTAGAGATACGGTGATTGTAATGATGGACAATTTTTCTCTTAGACTTTTTTGAATATATTGTATGATAGAGGAGCTACGGTCCGAGGCATCTTAATTGCTACACCCTGTATGTCAGTGTTCGACGATAATTTTAGACATCCTATATAACATTTACAAAATATAAATATAGACAGTAACTTTAGATCATTCCCAACGACCTCCACACCAAACTGTGAGTCAAAAATTGTTCTTATAGTTTTTTATTTTCTTTTTCTTGTTCGTATTCTTTTATGATTTTCAATTTATTCAGAAAAAAAATGGGAAATAATAAGGTGCGCTAATGTAAACTGAAATATGTAAAATATAGGAGCTATTTCAGTTAAGAAAATGACTGATATCATTACACTTATTTGGGTCACTTATACACTCCCTAAAATAGAGTCAAGAAATAGCATAGATTAACATATTAACGAAATCGTCATTGGGTTAGGAACCATGCACCGACACGCTCTTATAGATATGTAAGTAGATTATATATGTATCTACACATACATACATTGTGCTAAATACCCTAATCTACTTCAATATTTTTATGGATCTATTCGCCTTTTCTCAAGTCGTTAATCTTTGTAATAAAAACAGAGCCGATAGTTTATCGATCGGATTAATCCTAAATGTTTAATAGGTGTTTGTTCCTAATATTTTTATCTTACAGGCGAAATTTTATTCTATTTTTATTTACTTTAAGCTGATAAAGCTGATTTCCTAACGCTTTTACTGACTACAATCAATTGAATTGTAGTATTTTTAGGTACTGATCCTATACATAAGCTTCTAATACTAATTTATGAAGTAAAAGATACTAATTACTTATTAAGATATTTCACAACGCGCCTGGCAATGGAATTTTACCCTGAAACTAAATTATATAGAGATTAGAATAAGTTACAGTTTTCGAAATTATTTTTTTTTAAATGTCGCCAATTACGCAAATGTTTTTTTTGTCAATCTGGTAAATATTCATCAAAGAAAGACAATATATCTTACATACAAGCGCAGAAGAAAATTATTTAACAAATACGTTGTAAATACAACGTACTTGTACAAAAAAATGGTTTAATAAATATTAAACCATCTTCTCGAAAATGTTCTCTAACGGCACACTTATGTCGACAACTAAGTTGCGATCTCCAGTAGTAGAACTACACTTACAAGGAAAGGTTCACGTGGGGTCAAATTCAGATCTGAATGAAACTTGGTAGGTAAGTCGAGTATGTTGAGACTTGAAAATAAAAAAAAATGTTTGTGCTGAAATTCACTCTGAGCGGGTAAAAGCGGGAAAATTCGCAAATTTCCAGTCTTCTTGATTTAATTCTTGAACGGAAATAGATAGGACAAAAATTTAAATGCAAAAGTTGTACCTATTCGAAAGGTCTCTTAATACACGTGAATGTGCTATACAGGTACCGGCGGGCTTCTACTGTCACCCAACATTGCACGAACAAGCGCGGCAAGTAATTGGGAGATAGGCGCGTAGATGTGCGGCTGTTCGTTTATCAGCCACTTCATCATCATGTGCATCTTGGACGGATATTTAACGTTTGCAAGTATGGTAAATAATGTATTATAGTTAGTTACAGTTAGTTATAATGAATAGATACTGCAGACTGCTCACAGTAGGTATATCGCGACAGTCACCCAGTAACTTCATGAGCTCGTGCAATATCAGAAATCGGGTGACTATAGAAGCCTGCCGGAACTGATACAGGCTGTTGCATTTAAGCGCCACCATCTTATGCTAGTTATAGTAATATGAAATGAAAATTAGCCCAAGTTGTTTATCATTAATATCCTTTATTGATTTTGAAGCATATTCAATTACACATAGTGTTTCATATTCAATTATATATATACAGTGTGGTCATAAAGTTTGGAACCAACCGCATTATTTTACATTTTTAGGAAAAACGCTCGGACAGGTAAATTTTCTTTTTTAAAACGCCATCTTTTGAGATACAATTTTTTTCTATGACGTCATTGGTTTTTAGAGTGATGACGTTATCAACCCTTTTTTTAAATGGCAACCATATTATTTTTTTATCGTTTTTGGTAGATCTCTATATCCTCCAAATAGTGACATAAAACAATTGGTATGTTGCATCACAATTTTTTTTTAAATAATATAAATTTAGAAAAAATAAGAAAATTTTATTTTTGTACAAAACTAAAATTAAATTAAAAAAAATACATCTGAACTTAAATTTATTGTAACAGTTAACGTAAATTTTCAAAATGGACCCCACCAACCAACTGACACTGTCCCAGCCGAGTGTAAACACTTTGTATACTCGCCTCAATTATGTCTGGGGATATTTGTGTAATTACTACGCGAATTCGTTGTTTTAAATCTCTAAATTGTTCGGTTTGTTAAAATACACTTTCGATTTCAAATAACCCCACAAAAAAAGTCTAAAGTTTTTTTCACACTTCTGTCTTGTGTGAGGACTTAAATATTCTTCTTGAACAAGGCGGATCGTAAAAAGCACATGTACTCATGTTACTATGCAAAAAAATTACAAAAACAAAAACACGCACTTTTTTGCAAGATATTTCTTTATGACATTCTTTCTTCTTTTTATACAAATTATGTACAACAATAATATTTTGAACTTGTTTCTATGGCGACAACATTGTTGAATGACATATTTACTTCTATTTTTGACGTTAAATTTGTTAGACATTGCGTAAAAATTGTTCATTTTCGCTAATATAAAAAATGGCACATTTATCTGAGCGAGAAAGAATCGAAATTTTAATTATGGTTGGGTATGGGGACAGACAAAGAACACATGCAGAAGCATGCGAATTGTTTAACCATGAGCATCCTGATAGACCTCCAATTGCCAGGTCTACGGTGACAAAACTAGTTGGAAAGTTTACCGAAACTGGATCCGTAAAAGATCGACCACGGCAAGGTAGACCTCAAGTAGGAGAAGATGTAAAATTAAATGTGCTTCTAGAAGCAGAAGAAAGGCATCATGTTTCCACCAGACAACTTGCGTTAGCCAATCAGGTGGCTCACTCATTTGTCGTCAACTTATTTAAAAAAGAACACTCATCATCACTCACTCACAATCATCCTTACAAAGTTCAACTTGTACATGAATTACATGAGGATGACGAAGATCGTCGACTGCAGTTCTGTGAAGACGTAATGATACGTTGTGACCAATATGCAAATTTCTTGGAAAACATCGTCTTCTCTGATGAAGCTACGTTCTGCCTAAATGGATCTGTTCACCGCCATAATTGCAGATATTGGTCGCAGACCAATCCGCATTGGACTCAAGCGTGTCATACTCAGCGCAGAGGAAAAGTTAACGTATGGGTTGGAGTGATTGGACGTCGCATTTTAGGACCATATTTTTTTGAAGGAAATTTGACTGCTGTGCAATATTTAGAATTTTTAAAATTTGAACTGGTTCCAGCGCTCGCTGTTATTTTCCCAAATCAATATGTCGAAGATGGGGATGTACCCCATCCAAATATATGGTTTCAACAAGATGGGGCACCTCCTCATTATGGTGTAGAGGCTCTCCACTATCTTAACGAAATATTTCCTAATAAATGGATTGGACGGAGAGGCGCAATAGAATGGCCACCTCGTTCTCCTGACCTGACTCCGTTAGACTTTTTTTTGTGGGGTTATTTGAAATCGAAAGTGTATTTTAACAAACCGAACAATTTAGAGGATTTAAAACAACGAATTCGCGTAGTAATTACACAAATATCCCCAGATATAATTGAGGCGAGTATACGAAGTGTTTACACTCGGCCGGGACAGTGTCAGTTGGTTGGTGGGGTCCATTTTGAAAATTCACGTTAACTGTTACAATAAATTTAAGTTCAGATGTATTTTTTTTTAATTTAATTTTAATTTTGTACAAAAATAAAATGTTCTTATTTTTTTCTAAATTTATATTATTTAAAAAAAAATTGTGATGCAACATACCAATTGTTTTATGTCACTACACGGAGAAAAATTTATAGTATTTATAAGTATAAATATACTGTATTTTAGTATAATTTATTGCTATATATAGGACAGCAACATAGCATACTAAATTTAACAATAAATTTATTCCTGGAAATTAAGTACCTATTATACTTCAATTTACTATATTTTATAGTAGCTTTAAGTAAATTGCTTGTACTACAATTAACAATAATTTTATACAAAATCAAACGAAATATGCAGGTAGGTAGTAGGTGGTGTTTATCGATGTTTTACCGCCAATATCAATCTTTTCACAAATACAAAGACCGCGTCATACTGCATCTCATTCTTTTTACGTACGAGCGCCTTAAACCTTCTCTCTCTCATTTCATTAGTGTTACAACGTGCATAAATTGAAACTACCTTTATTTAAAAACCAATATAAATACTTTTAAAAACCAATGAACTAGTTTTGCTAGATGTTGTAAATTATTTTTATTTAAAAATTTCATCAAATGTAGCAAACCTTTTGTTTTAATCTTAAAACATTTTGTTTTAAGATTTTAGGAACAAAATTGTTGTTGGCCATTAAACACAGTGTTCGTAATTTTAATACAATTTATACTATTCATAAGTATAAATTTCTAAATAAAATGTTTTGCTGTAACATTTTTCTCAGTGTAGTTGGAGGATATAGACATCTACCAAAAACGATAAAAAAATAATATGGTTGCCATTTAAAAAAAGGGTTGATATCATCACTCTAAAAACCAATGACGTCATAGAAAAAGAATTGTATGTCAAAAGATGGCGTTTTAAAAAAGAAAATTTACCTGTCCGAGCATTTTTCCTAAAAATGTAAAATAATGCGGTTATAAGCTTGGTTCCAAACTTTATGACCACACTGTATATATCTATATAGTAATGTAGTCGCCGTAGACTAGTTCGGAATTAGGGTTTTTTTTTAATTGTAAAGAAATAAAATACCAATTTACGGCGTAGTCTACGGCGACTACATTACTAGTATCATCACAACGTCGGAGGTACATCCGAGTTCTTCATTTGCTATATCTATATATATATAGTAATGAATGTAGGAAAATTAAATCCCAAAAATTTTAACTGTCATCAAAAACAGAATTTGGGTTGTATTGATGTAAATAAAACTACTGCTTTAGCCTCTGTGACGTTTCGGAGAATCTAATTTACTCTATCATCAGACATTGGCTTTTTTGTAGATTTTTATATGAATGGAATGAACTATCATTGCACTGTATACGGCTTTAATTTTGGGTAAGGTTAATACTATGTCCCAGTTAAGCTCAGCATACAGAGAAAGTATTATTTCGCATAATAACAAGGTCGAGAAAAATCGCCATATTTTAAAAAGGATAATCAGTTGTGTAAAATTTGGTAATGCTTTTGATTTAGCACTTAGAGGTCATGATGAAATTGAATCCTCTAACAACCAAGGAATATTTAAAGAACTAATTAATTTCACTGCAGAGCTGGACAATATACTAAAAGAACATTTGTGTACGGTAACTGTTTTTAAAGGGACCTCAAATACTATCCAGAATAAAATTCTAGACAGTATGTTACAAGTGTGTGGGGAAGAAATTTGTAAGCAAATTGAAAAGTCAGACTATTTATCAATTCAATGCGATGAAACCACTGATATCTCAAATTATTGTCATATGGTTTTAATATTAAGATATTTTTATGAAGGCTCCATCCGTGAATATTTTTGGGGTTTTATAAGGGTGAAAGATGAAACAGTTGATGGGTTAAAAAACCATGCATTGAAAATGAAATTGACCCCCAAGATTTAAAAACTCCCCAAAAATTAATAGCTCAAACGTATGACGGCGCAAATGTTATGAGCGGTGTGAACAGAGGCGTTCAAGTTAAAATTAAAACAAAATATCCCAATGCTCATTTTATTCATGCCCATCAGTTAAACCTCATTATGCAGAAATCGGCATCACAAAATGCAAAAGTACGCGTGTTTTTTAATAATCTGTCGGCCGTACCTGTTTTTTTTCAAACTCATCTCATGTTTTGCAAGAGATATAAACAAAAGATTACCACGGGTGATAATAACTACATGGAATTATAATATTCGCACAGTTAATTTTGTTCACGAAAATCTTGAAAAGCTTGTAGAAGTGTTCGAAGAAATTGAAACCAGATATGAGAAAAGTGTTACTTCAAATGAAGCATCCGGTCTAAGGAGGGCATTGGAGGATCCCGAATTTATATTTTGGTAAAAAAAAATGCCACATGTTGACATACTTTATAATCAATTGCAATCAAAAAATAAGGACAGCGTACAATTGCAAAAAGACTTACTAATTTTCGAGATAAGTGTTGCTGACATTAGAAATCAAATCGATTCTCTTAAAAACATTGTTGAATCAGAATATCCAACATCTAAAAGAAGGCGAATGAATGATGATTTTCGAAGTGTTATTGCCAAAGAAGTTTGTGATATAATTACCGTACAAATGAAGGAACGCTTTTCTTACCGGGTTCATTTACAAGCGGCTAATCTCTTTAACAAAGAGTTTTCTAAAAATTTCCCTGTGACTGTTTTAAACGAACTGAGTTGGAAATAGTTTAGTCGAGAGAAGATTTAAAAGAAATTGTTAGAGCAATGAATCTTCTTTTATTTATTATGGAAAATAACCTTAGTGAAACATTTATCGAAACATCGAAAGTATTAAAAATTATCGTGACGACTTCAATGACAACAACCGAAGCAGAACGCACTTTTTCGACGCTTACATACATAAAAACATTTTTGCGAAATACCATGCTTAATGGCAGACTAAATGCTTTAGCTATGATGTCCATAAATCGAAATTTAGTGCACGAAATAAACAGTTTTGATGATAAAGTAATGGAAAAAATTCATTTCCATGAAGAACCGCAGAGCGGATTTCATTTTTTAAAAATGACTTACCCACCCATTTTATTTAGTTTAATCTGTGTAAATATGTTGTTCTTGCTTTTTCCTACTTATAAACCGCCACAGCCCACAATTCCCGAAATGTAATAACTTATTTAAATGATCTATTTGAGAATAAGGTTATTGGTACCAACAGATGGCCAGCCAGATCAGCAGATTTATCACCTCTTGACTTTTTTTGTGGGGTTTATTAAAAAATAAGGTATACGGAAGTCATCATAATTATAATAATGTTGAAGAGTTGCGCGAAGCAGTGCTAGAGGCATGCGCAAGTATTAATGGAAATACGTAACGGAAAGTTACCCGACGTATTATTAAACGTTGTGAATTATGCATAGCAAAAAATGATCATCATTTTGAAGATTATCTATGAATTTTAAAATTGAGATTTGTTATTTTTTGTATTTCATTTGATATTGTTTGTGTTTATGCAAGTCTACTTGATTAGAATATAAAATTGTTAATTAAAGTAGTATTTCGTTATTTAATTATAGGTTATGTTACATGGATGAAAAGAGAATAAAAACTTTATTTAGTGGTATAAATATCCAATATGGCGCCTATTTAATATAAGAAAGTTGTTATGGTTATCTCGAAAGCCGCTATCTTGAATTTCTGTTTGACATTGATATTGAATTGTTTCTATCGAGCATATTGCTTTTTATATGAAACTTTTTTTCGTAACTTTTATATTTACGGCGATATTCGACTTATTGTTAGAAGAAAATGGCGATTTTTGATTTTTTTTACACAATTTCTGAATGGTTCGAAATTTTGAATTTTTAAAAACAGATTCTAGATCAGCCCATAAAACTGCAAAACATTGCCCAATTAAACAAATCTCTATCTTCAATAATAAAGAAGATGCCCATGCAATCTCACCCAATTTGGGACAGCCTGTATATTTGTTTTTTCTTTAATGCATAAGGGCACGACGTATTGTACAACTTTGAAACACTATGTGTAATTGAATATGCTTCAAAATCAATAAAGGACCCGTAAGAACGCGCGTGTGGGTAAAAAATACCCGGTAATACTTATATTGTTTGGATCTTCTATATACAGGGTGTCCGCGATATACAAAGCAGATGATAGCTACAACGATTTAGAAACAAAAACATAATTCACTTTGGGTCTATCTGTAAGCGTAAACGAGAAAAAAATTATTTCTCATGTCACAAACTTCGACGCATACTGTACAGCGGCAGCCGATCCCCGAGGATTACAGGCGTGTGTTCTTGCAAATGGGCACACATCGAGCCTTTCCTGTAATACATTTTCTCCTGTCTCTCAAAAAGGTCCTCTTTAGGACCAGCAATTTAACACAAATAAAAGAAAAGAATTAAATTTTGTAGTAGCCTTTACGAAAGAGCTTAAAGCGCCATAACATAATTGCACTATTATTAGGTACATTGTTTTCATTCAGTGCGACTTTCCCTCAACTTAAATTTTCATTTACCGATCGAAAGCTGCTATTAAACACGCCCTTTTTACTCTAACTTCAACATAACATCGATTTTATTATCATAACATTATTAAAAAAACTCAAAGATACCTCTTTCCTATTGATCGGATATTTTTAAAACGTATGGCCATTGACTTCGTACGATACAATGGTCTAATGTAGTTCAAGGTCGTATAATCACATGATGCTTAGCTTGCATCTGTGCTTCTATTGAATACGTGTACAGTATGGTGTAAGAGAAATGACACCACGCTTCAATGTCAAAGTATTAAATAATTCGTTTTTGTTCTTGTTTTCAGTTATTTTCAACGCTAAATTTTTGATATGGTTTTTTGGTTATTTAAGAAGCAATATGGATGAGTTTTCTTGTACAGTGTGACCAAATAAGGTTTTTTAGAAATATTTTTTTTTCTTCTTCACGCTTACAGATAGACCCAAGGTGTATTATATGTTTTTGTTTCTAAATCGTTGTAGCTATCATCCTTTAAAAGCATGCTTTGTATATCGCGGACACCCTGTATAGCACTAAAATATAACCATATTCCATGTACCTCTCAAGTGGATGGTAATAAAGATATTTACAAAGAAACATACACTTTCAAGCATTTCGGCAATTAGTTTACAAATGGGTCAATTTTACCCTGCGCGCGCACATACGTTACGAATTTTGTAAACAATACAATTCAGTATTTTGCCTATTAGTGACTTAGTTCTACGTATACTTTCATCGTAACACAGTGTGGAATGGCAATTTCTTTTCGTATAAGTAGATTTTCGTATTTATTATGTTAAATGTAAGTTTATAAACACATACATATTTCTTATAAAATATACTTTGAATCAGTGGTTTCAACGCCCGGACCATCACAATCTGTGTTTGAATGGGAAAGACCGTTATCACAGAAAGAACTAGAAGCGGAAATGTGGAAAGTAATAAATGAAGAATCTGATGATGATAACACTTTAGCTGCTGAAGTGGGTAGTGAAACTGATCACATATCAGAAAGTGATCACAACACAGATACAGATGAAGAGGAGCCAGAGACTGTAGAATTCGATGATGATGGTGATGAGGAGTCTGATTCCTCAAGCTCGTCCCAATCAAAACTTTACTTAGGAAAGGATGGGACACGTTGGCTTAAAAAAGTTACCCCAAAAAATGTATGCACTAGATCACCCAATATAATATCTCACCTTCCCGGACCGAAAGGCCAAACAAAATCCGCAACTACTCCCCTAGCCGCTTGGAACTGCATGATTTCAGATAACATCATATACTGAATTGTTCAATATACTAATATGCAGGGTGTCCGCGATATACAAAGCATCCTTTTAAGGGATGATAGCTACAACGATTTAGAAACAAAAACATATAATACACCTTGGGTCTATCTGTAAGCGTAAACGAGAAAAAAAATTATTTCTAAAAAACCTTATTTGGTCAAACTGTACAAGAAAACTCATCCATATTGCTTCTTAAATAACCAAAAAACCATATAAAAAATTTAGGGTTGAAAATAACTGAAAACAACGATGAAAACGAATTATTTCATACTTTAAAATTGAAGCGTGGTGTCATTTGTTTTCCACCATACTGTACACATGCCGTTAGAAGGGCAGATGCAAGCCAAGCATCATCTGTTTATACGACCTTGAACTTGTATCGTACGAAGTCAATAGCCATACGTTTTAAAATAAAGGTACCTTTGCGTTTTTTTTAATAATGTTATGACAATAAAATCGATGTTATGTTGAAGTTAGAGTGAAAAGGGCGTATTTAATAGCAGCCTCCGATCGGTAAATGAAAATTTAAGTTGAGGGAAAGTCGCATTGAATGAAATCAATGTAATTACTGCAATTATGTTATGGCGCTTTAAGCTCTTTCGTAAAGGCTGCTACAAATTTTATTTCTTTTCTTTTATTTGTGATAAATTGGTGGTTCTAAAAACGACCTTTTTGAGAGACAGGAGTAAATGTATTACAGGAAAGGCTCGATGTGTTGCCCATTTTCAAGAACACACGCCTATAATCGTCGTAAATCTTACACTAATCAGCTGCCGGTGTACAGTATGCGTCGAAGTTTGTGACATGAGAAATATTTTTTTCTCGTTTACGCTTACAGATAGGCCCAAGGTGTATTATATGTTTTTGTTTCTAAATCGTTGAAGCTATCATCCCTTAAAAGCATGCTTTGTATTTCGCGGACACCCTGTATATATAGATCCTATAAGAGAAAAATTTATCCGTGAGAGAGATGCAGTTTCCACAAATTTCATTGAAATAAAGGCGCTGATTGGTTTGTTGTATTACGCCGGTGTGTTTTAAAATCAGGACGTCTTAATACCAAAAGAGCTTTGGGAAAAGGATGGTTCTGGTGTCGATGTTTTCCCGGCATGCATGTCTCGAAAACGGTTTTTATTTCTACTTTCATGTTTACGGTTTGATGATAAACGGGATAGGGAAATTAGACGGAAAACTGATAAACTAGCAGCCATAAGACAAATTAGTACAATATTTCAAGCAAACATTCAGGAATCATACGTTATTAGTGAATATGCCACGATCGATGAAAAGTTAGAACCATTTAGAGGACGGTGCCCATTCAGGCAATACATTAAAAGTAAGCCTGCAAAGTACGGCATCAAAATCTTTCTTCTTTCTGATAGCCGAACTTATTATATAAATAATTTTGTAATATACGTTGGAACACAACCTGAAGGCAGTACAATTTACGAAATGATCCTTATTCAATTGTTTGTCGCCTCATAAAACCAATTGACAAAACTGGAAGGAATGTGACAATGGATAATTGGATTATGAGCATCAAACTAATGAATGATCTGCTACTGAATCACTGGCTTACCTGTGTGGGCATAATTAGAAAAAAATAAACGAGAAATTCCGATAACGTTTGTGTCACCAAAAAATAGTATCCAATATACTAGCATGTTCGCATTTTCAGAACACAAAACATCAGTTTCTTACTGTCCAAAAAAGGGGGAAATAGTTTTACTAGGCTCTTCAATGCATTTTGAAGATTCTGTCGATACGAAAAAAATTGAGAGAAAACCTGAGATATCTTTTTATAATCTAACTAAGGGTGGAGTGGACACTGTGGATGAATTATGTGGAAATTATTCCGTATCTAGAAGATCATTGAGGTGGCCTCTAACAATATTCTTTGGTTTTCTAAATATCGCCGCTATTAATTCATATATTATGTATAAACAAAATACACGAAGTCAAGTTTCTCGAAGAGAATTTAAAAAAAAATTTGGCCAAGGAGCTGATAGGTGAACATTTTCAGTATCGGGCAACTATACCTTCATTACCTAATGACCTAAAAAGTAGGATAAAGTTGATAATTCCAACGCAAGACGTTGAAGAACCTCCAGCTAAACGTCAAAATAGAGCAGAGAGATGTCACGTTTGTCCAAGCAAAAAAGACAGAAAAACAAAAACCTGCTGTAGTACTTGTAACAAATTAATTTGTCGTGAACATTCTGTATCCGTGTCAGAATTGTTTTAATAATAAATTGACAAATGTTATATAATATTGTAAATTGAATAGATAGGCACTTTCAGTTTATTAGTATTATTTATGTTAAAACATTGTTTACACAAGTAACAAAGTTTTTATAAACAATAAATATATTTATATTCGCACCATTATTCAATAATTAATTTTTGTTTTATTAGCCGGGTAGAAAATACCCAGTGCGCGTCCTTACGTATTATATTTAAGCGCGCGGCCATACGGGTTAATGATGAACAACTTGCGTTAATTTTCATACCATATTACACTAACCAGCCTTAGCATAAGACGGTGGCGCTTAAATGCAACACCCTGTATATACCGCTTTCACATGTACTGAAAGACCTTTCGAATAGGTACAACTTTTGCATTCAAATTTTTGTTCTATCTATTTCCGTTCAAGAATTCAATCAAGAATACTAGTGGTGTTTCACCCTCTCAGAGTGAATTTCAGCACAATTTTTTTAATTTTCAAGTCTCTACTCTACTTACCTACCAACTTTCATTAAGATCT
>SMLS01042763.1:0-43988 GCA_004785975.1 Popillia japonica | reverse complement strand
TAAAAGAAAATTCGAATACATTCGATAAATTTTTACACACTTTGTTAATAAACATAAAATGGAAAGAAAAACTCGAATATGTTCCAAAATTTTTACAAAACTTGCCCTGGGATAATAGAGATAAGAAGATCGAATATATTCGAAACATATCTGCGCGCTAATGTGGGATAATAAAAATAAAAAAAAATAGAGAAAATCGAATATGTTCGAAAAAAAATACACAGTTTGCTATAGGATAATAAACACTAAAAGAAAATTCGAATAGATTCGATAAATTTTGACACACTTTGTTGTGGGATACTAAACATAGAATGAAAATAAAAATCGAATACGTTCGAAAAATTTTACAAAATTTGCCGTGGGATAATAGAGATGAAAAAAATCAAATATATTCGAAAGAACGTCACGCGCTATTGTAATTATTAATAAAGGTAATCAGAAAAGCAAAAATCGAATACGTTCGAAAAATGTCTACAGTTTTCTGTGGGATAATGCAGGTAAAAAAGAAAAATTCGAATATGTTCGATGTTCAGTTATTTTTGAGATATAAAATCTTATTTACGTCTGCTTTAATTGTATTTTGGAATTTTTAATTTTCATAATTTATTCCGGCGAGGACCTGATGGAGGATCTTAGTTAAGACATTGAAACACAGAGGGTGTGGTTTCTGCAGACGCCGTCTAATAATTCAAAAATTTGCACCGGTAAAAGTAAGTTTAGTTAATTAGGTAAATCAAACAATTGCATAGTGCTACAAAAAAATAAATCCAATGGGAGTCAGTTTGGGGGATGTACATGTAAGCATCAAAACACTCTATACATGCATAGGGACGCAATTAAATTTATTTATTTTATAAAAAGAGCAGCTTTATTGCCAATTCTACTACATATTATTAATATTTAATTACGCTAATAGTGGCGCTCAATCGATTGCAATCAAGTGAGAGATTTTCAAATAAATGTAAATATAACACGACAGCACATATTGGGAAATGAAACATGTTTTGTACTAATTATTCATTGTGATTCAACGAGCACACGTTTATTTATAATTCATGTTGTATAATTGGTGGCCTACCTATCGGTAAGTTCAGGGGAGATTTGTGGGAATAGCGCTAATAGTGGTAAACCGAAGAGAGAAATCTTAATTATAATATTAACATTCTCTAATAAAAATATGTTCACCAAAAAAATAATTTAAATTTTAGAAAATATTTCTTGCTTTATTATTTAATTAAATAAATTTGTAATTTAAAAAGTAATTAAAAATTATTTTGGTCCTTTGCGAATAGGTACATGTATTTTTTTTTTATTTTTCAAATTTCTAATTCGATGTATAATAACGGAAATTAGCTGATTAGATGCGCTTAGTTAATTTTATTATGGACTTAGCAGGTGATGCTTCCTCTTAATATACATATATTATGTACATATGTACACAATACATATTTTTAAAAGCGGATAATATAGTTAAGGAGGAGGTATTAGTGCCCTACGCACACCCAAGAATAATCCACTAGCTCACCTTGCATTGACATTGAGGAGAACTCAGTGTCTGCATTTGTGTACATAGATTTATTACTTATTGTATTTTGTTAAGTTTTAAGCATACTTCTTGCGACATGTAGGTCAGTGTGATGCATATAAGCTATTGTTGACCTTGATCTTTAATGCACTTGGAATTATTGAACTTGAATAGGTACACTGGTTATCTTGCCCAAGGTTCTGTACGAAGGTAGTGTATGCGAAACATGTACAAAAAAAGTGATATCAAAGTGTATATTTTTAGCAAGCATGATTGTGCAGATTAAGCAATAATAAATAAGATGGATATTACTACTGTTACATCTTCTCCATTTAACTCATAAAAAAAGCATGTATTCATTCGTTTGTTATGGAACGTGCAAATTGCAGGAAGAATGTTTTCCCACATCGTCACGTATAGTTTACAACGTGAACGAGTACTTTTTAAAGCATGAAAAGGTCTTGAAATCAAATATATCTTGCATTATTAACCTCGCATTATACTTGCTGGAGGCCTTGCTAAAAATCCACGTCGAATATGCGACGATATGTGCGTGTGTGTGTTTATGTATGTATTTATACACGAGCTACATATTTGTATACAAGATCCATGTTGCTTGTAGTAATTTATGGTGGATTAATTAAACCAAACTTTATAAAATAAAAATACACGATTTATTCAGTCTCATTACGCTGGACTTAAACACACTGGGAGACTAACGTAAAAGATAAATAACTAAAATCCATTTCTTTACAATTAATTCACAATGGGATATATACAATGCATGATAATAATTAACGATAATAAAATTAAAAAATGAGAAAAAACGAGTGATGTTTCTTTTCCTTTTTTTCAAAAGTGTAGGTACGTAAGAAAATTTAAATATATATATTTGTATTTAGTATATAAATAAAAATAACCGAAAATCGAAGAAGTATGGCTGCCTATAATAGACGTAAAGCAAATTATTACGATAATGTACAACGGAAATTTATACATGATTTCCGGTGTACATTAAAAACGATTCTTACTTATTGATGCTTGAATAGTAATAATAATAATAATAATAAAAACAACAAACAAATCAGAAGCATCCAATAAGAATCAGCTCTAGTTATATTAAATACATTTTCCTAATCTTAATCCGTTGTCCTTCTGGGGGTTAGCATTAACTGAAAACAATCTGGAGGTACAGCAACGCAACCGGGTTGCAGTTTTAAATTCCCAGCCCGTTTTATATCGAAATGCTGTATCAGATTTGCCAAAATGATAAAAGTGTAGCACTGCACGAGACGCTGGCCGATGCATGTTCTTTTCCCGGTGCTGAACGGGATGAAGTGCGCTGGTTTGACGACCTTCCCGGAGCTGGAGAGGAACCGCTCCGGCTTGAAAGAAAGGGGGTCGTTCCAGTAATCCTGTCCCAGGTTCAATTCGTAATTGTTGACGAAAACAACCGTTCCTTTGTCGACGAGAAAGCCGTCAATTTCCGTGTCGACCGTAGCGACGTGCGGTACAATCGGGGACGAAGCCGTACGCAGTGTTTCCCATATCGTAGCTTCTGTGTACGGCATTGCTGCTTTATCGAACAAATTCGGCCGTCTTTTACCACCGGTGACGGTATCCACTTCCGCTTGTATGCGTTTAGCGACTTCGGGATGTTGTACTATGGCAGCGAGCGTCACCATAACTAAATTGCCTATAGCGGAATGTCCGCCGAGGAAATCCTCCAATTCGAATATAATATGTTGCCAGTTCATATTCGGATCTTCTTCTAAATGAAGTAGAAGTGCGTCGGTGAAATCCCTAGGCGGACTACCATGATCCAAAGTTGCGCGGTGTTCGTCTATAATCCTGGCAAGGATAAACTGGCGGATTCCGCTTGCCCAATCGGACAATTTCTTCATGTGCCTGGAGTAGATCGGCAGCAGCCACGGCAGGAAATCCACGGCATATCCTTGATTGATTTCCCAAAATATCTCATCGAACGTTCGCACAACCGTTTTGAAATCCCTATCATTATAATCGAAACTGGTCGAGCACATGTATTGCGTGAACATATTAGCGCACGCCGCCAGGACCAAAGGCTTTAGGTCGCACGGTTTGCTCAGATCGAGTTTCCTCAATTCCCTCAGGAAAACGGCTATTTCTTTCGTACCTACATCGTTGACGTGATCGTATTGTAAAGATGTAAACCGCGGCGAGCAGTACGTGCGAGCTATGCTACGTCGGGTCCTCTGTAACGACGACCAATCGCACAAAGCCAACGCTGGAAATAAATAATAGGTAACTGATGTTTAGCAGTGTCTTAAGCGATAAATGAAATGGAGATAGGAAATTAGAATAGGTAGGTGTATTAAAGAGCGGAATTGCAACTTGTTAGCCGCACCTCGTATATTGATAAACGTTACGGGTCACATGTGTGTATTCGCATTGATTAATCCGAATGCGTGTAGGTACATACATTAGTTACGTTAGTTTTTACCGCATCTGGTAGCTTTGTAAACAAACAATCTAGCATGGACATGAAAACCGGTTTATAAAATCTCTTCTAGGCTTTCATAGTACCTAGTTGCCCTATCTTTTCTATTTATCTAGACATACATAGGGATATGTGAACCAGCACTTTAATTTAATAGATGTATTGCTACGATACATGCGGCTAAACGCGAAGAGAACATGAACTGACTTCTAATAGATGATACAGGCCAAGGACAATTAACCGTTAGGTAAAAAAAAATATACTAAAAACTTTACTACCTAAAACGGGTATTATGAAGAAAAAAAAACGCATCTGCCGTATATATTTACATCTTTACACGATAATGAATGTTAATGTTATCGGTCTTAATGACAAAAATTACCCAGGTATAGATTATGTAGATGATAGGGTAAAATTAAGGTACAGCGGTGTCGGAAAGTTTGTAAACAACGCCTCCGCTAGTATATCTCGCGTTCTTCGAAATGATGGCAAATTTCGTGGTGCGATGCAGTCTCGATTGAAGTATCGCCAATAAAGATCGCAATATGTTAAATGTGCACCGATATATTACCCTCTCTAGTAGATTTGATTGTTTAACGTTGATTTGAAATCATTCAATTTCAGTTTCATTAGAATTCCAAGTTCAAGTTCACGGTGATCGGGTTTCTAGACTAAGTAACCTTATGAATGAATCGAACGTGATACTTTAGAAAGTAAACTTTTAAATACTATTATCGGTCGTATCTGGATACTAAAAACGTTCAACAATCGATCTTCCTTCACTTCCGCAATCGTAAGGTGGCATCTTTGGCTAGCTGAATTATTGATCAGAATCATATTGACGAAATGCGAATCAGATTAATCTTGAGAGCTTCAAAACTTGCTTCGACATCAAACCATATTTAGAAATAAAAAACCGACGAAGCTGCAATACTTGGCTTACGAATTGAATTTGGATAGCATCTCAATGAAATCGAACAGAATCTGCCCTGTTATACCTGCAGATTGAAGGAACATGGTGGAGATGCCGATGCTTGAATAGGCCAGTAACGTTTACATCCTGAATCATATCTCACGCTTCCTGAATCAGTAACGTTAATAGTTAGTAACGGAGACGAAAAAATATTAGTAACAATTCACATTTCAATAAAATATTAGTAAGTTAGTCTTCTCGGTGCGAAGCTTAAGATAAGAGTAATTAGAGACGATAAGATGGAAAGAAATAAAGGATTAGAAGGAAGGAAAAAAGGGTACTTACAATTATTCCTATCTCCACCAAACAATTTATGAAATCTGATAAAATCTGGGCGACCACCGAAATCGGCTCCCTTCGCGATAAGGACCTCTTTAATCAATTTGAAATTATTAACGACAACGCATCGAGATGTGCCTAAATCAATGCTGAAGACATCTCCATAGAGTTTGCTAAGCTCGGTGAATACTTGGAACGGCGTCTTGTATTTATCAAGGAGGTGTAGGCTACCAATGATAGGCCATGGACGTGGACCTGGTGCACAGCCTGGATTGTTCTTCGGTCTCGACATCCACCATAAGAGCACTAGCACACACAGCGTGACGAGCACAAGCATGACCGTAACGTTATACACTTAGACTGGTCACTGTGAGCAGTTGAACGGCTACCCTCTATATTACGGCCAGTAGTTGACGGAGGTACGGAGCTAGTTGTACGCGACCAATGACAGGCCCCCTCTCTTGCCCCACCCGGGGGTGAGCCGTCTATCTGTAGATTGGCCTTAAGTGGCCGCCCCCGCCACACGCCATATGCGAAATATGACCCGCTATATCACTCAGCGTGTTACTCTTACTTAGTTTGACACGGCATGTCAATTATACATTTTTTTCCGATCATGACGAAAAAATCTTTAAATATTTATTTTAAGGGGGAGCTTGTATATTAAAAACGTAAATATACACTCGATTGGACGAATTTCTTAACACAACTAATTCTAGTACATTCCTGAATCATACTGATTTGTTGAGTAAGATCTCGATCAAAGTTCTACATATCATTAGTCTAAGGTGACTAACTGATACCCTACTTCCTTCGTTAATATTTGTTTCTTAACCTAAATTTTTGTTTACTTCCTCTTAACGCGCATATTTTCTTCGGATCGTTGATAAAATGTAAACAAGTAGATTTTATAAAGTTTCACTTCTTCGCAATCTTGCACAACATTTTCTCAATACACAAAATAAAGCTAATAACGTCGATTCCATATAAGTCGAAATGCTAAACCCACGATTTTCGAAACCGAATAAAATTGGTACACAACACCATCAACAAACTTGACTACTAATGTCGAAAATTCCATTGGTTATTAGTATTATTTTAAATTTTAGATCACTATCTATCACTAAGGTAAGTAAGGTCATTATTCTTTATCACTAATTTTAACATTTTTCATAATTTTATCGCTAACATTCGAGAGAAAATCCAAATTTGAGGCCACCGTCTTAACACAATCACTATTTTCAAGATCCATGATTTTGTAAATCACTATCATTCCCAGCTCCACAAATATTTGGAGCACCAGCAAAATATAACTATCAAATATGTATAGCTTACATATCAGCTTGTTTTGATTGAAGATGATCACTCGCTTATGATATTCCGAATCACTACCATTAGCATTCACTTTAAACTATTTTCCCGCAATTTGATCTCTATCTTCGAAAATAAACCCGAAATTGGGTACCATCATTTAAACACTATCACTAACTTCGAAAGCTCTAGTATTTAACATTTTTCACAATTTTATCACAAACATTCGAAAGAAAACCCAAATGCGTGCTGTCGTCCAAACAGATTCATTATTTTGTATATCACTATCATTAGCAGTTTCTTTAAAACTAGACTTTTCCTCAATTTAATCACTAACTAATGGGCCGGGGAAGTTATTCAGTTAAAATACTGCCATAATTTTACAAATATCCTCTACAAAACGGTTAGGAAAACAGGTATCACTATCACTCGACTTAATGTCGAAAGAATTTGGAGCACAAGGAGATATAATTAATAAATATCGTCTGCATATCGTTTTGTTATATTTGAAGATGATCACTCGTTAGTGATATTCCAAATCACCAACATTATTACCCACTTTTTACTGAATTTCTTCGCTCAAGTAATGGATAATATTATCTTATTATAAGACGCATAGAGATTCAGTTATCACAATCATTCAAGTCATTTTCGAGCATATTTAAAGCACCAGCCCAACATAATTAATAAATTTTGTTTGCATATCAGCTTGGTTTTATTAAAGACGATGACTCGCTTATGGTATTCTAAATCACTATCATTACCAGTTCCTTTAAAACCAAACTTTTTGCTAAATTTCATCACTAAGTAATCGCATCGCCTTATTTTCGAAACAATTTGGAACACCAGCAAAACATAATTAATAAACATTGTCTGCATAATAAGCTTGTTTGAATTGAAGGTCGTTTTTCACTTACGATATTTGAAATCACTGTCATTATCATTCATTTTAAAACAGTTTTTCTACAATTTTATCACTAACTTCCCAGACAACAACCCTGTCACTAACTTTGAAAATTCGAGTGCCACAATTATATAAATAACAGTAAAGATTGTTCGGTGAATATAGGTAAGGTTTTGGTAATTAGCAGCTGGAATTCTGCCAAAATTTTAAAGATATACTCTATAAAAAGTGTGGATATTCAGTTATCACTATCATTCGCGTTATTTCGAAACTATTTGAAGCACCAGCAAAACATGATTAACAAATATCATTCATTTATGATATTTCAAATCACTACCATTATTATTCGCTTTAAAACATTTTCCCCATAATTTGATCACTAACTTCGCAAATGAATCCCAAATTGGGTAGCATCATATAAACACTAATACTAACTTCCACAACCAAATTGCGTGCAGTCGATCAATCAGAATCACAATCTTAAGAATCACTATCGTTACCAGTTCCATTAAAACTAAGCTTTTTGCTAAATTTCATTACTAGTAATCGCGTCGTCTTATTTTCGAAACAATTTGGAGCACCAGCAAAACGTAATTAATAAACATTGTCTGCATAATAAGCTTGTTTGAATTGAAGGTCGTTTTTCACTTACGATATTTGAAATCACTGTCATTATCATTCATTTTAAAACAGTTTTTCTACAATTTAATCATTAACTTCCCAAACAACAACGCTGTCACTAACTTTGAAAATTCGAGTGCCACAATTATATGTATAAATAACAGGAAAGATTGTTCGGTGAATATAGGTAAGGTTTTGGAAATTAGCAGCTGGAATTCTGCCAAAATTTTAAAGATATACCTACTCTGTAAAAAGTGTGGATATTCAGTTATCACTATCATTCGCGTTATTTTCGAAACTATTTGAATCACCAGCAAGACATGATTAACAAATATCATTCACTTATGATATTTCAAATCACTACCATTATTATTCACTTTATAACATTTTTCAGTTTTATCACTAACATTCGAAAGAAAATCCAAATTGCTTCCCATCGTCTAGAGAGAATCACAACGTTCCAGATTCATTAATTGTAAGTCACTATTTATTCATTAACAATAAGTAAGTTCGTAGTGAACTAAGTAAGTTCACTAAACATCATTAATAAACGTCGTTTGCATGTTAGCTATTTTTCATTACAAAATTGATACTTTTTCAGATCGAGCACGTTTGAAACGAATTCAGGGAGTCTTGTGACGATTATGGCAAAAAATACATTAAAACAAAACTTTTTCAAATCATTTTATTTAATTATGGCTCCAAATCAGCGCGATACGTTTCTACTTAAAACAGATCTAGCCGAATAATACTATTATCTAATCCAAACAGATCAAGCCCAAGTTTTAAATAAATATTATCACAGATGGACACTCTGTATATTCGTAGAACTCTAGGACGTGCACTTGCACTTTTGCGGTAGCCGCATATATTGCATACCAACGTAAATTTTACGTTGACTTGGACCTTAATTACGAATGGAGAAGTAAACCTTGTGATAAATGTATTACGTACGCAGTATATGCACGAAGAAGTCTTTAATAATCTCTTTTAAGGATATAGTAATTTACATTTAAAAAACCTGATTACAAACCATGCGTGTTATCTTGTTCCATTTTTCTTTTTGAAAAAGTGCATTGAGTCTCGCGTGCAAAAACGTATACGGAAAATTTGACACATCCAACCAAACAGGATCACTTGTAAATTATTCGCCGCAGTTGCTGAATATTTTTCTTTATTTTGTGCGGAAAGACCAAGGTTTGTAAGCAAATACGTATGTATGCACCTACAGACATTGTATGTATTTATATATGTACGTACTACGTTACGACGAGTGAGAGAGTGTTCATTGGGAGAGATTCGTTAGTAAAATAAATTTTATAATTATGCTCTCAAACGTTTGAATAAATGGAAAAGTACAAGACAAAAGATCTGTTAATGCCATCAAATAGAAAAAAAGAGAAAGGAAAAAACACTTGGAGGAAATGAGTTAACTTTTAAATGTGGTAAAACGACGAGATTTGCTTCTGACATTTTTAAATTGGAAGATATCTATTGCGACTCTTCTAATATTTAAGGAGGTTTATTGCTTCTCTGAAAACACCAACCCAGGAATTCGGCTCTAAGAAGATAACCTGGATTGTCCGGATCTGTTTACAGAAAAATAATCATATAGACATTGTTAATTTAATTATCGAAGTTTATAAAGTGGAAATCTCCTAAAATTCGAGATTGACGATATCGGGCGGTATTGAAGACGTATTTATTAGGGGATAGGGCAGATTTGGTAGAAATCACTGGAACAAATAAGGATACTAATTAACGGATTTCAATTAAAGATCAGGAAGTCAAAATTCAAAATTTGCTGAATCGACAAAGGAAACAGTCGCGTGTCGGAGGAAAAGTTTCGTCTTCAGAACAACAACAAGTTATAAGTAAGTGGAAGAGTAAAATTCGAGGAAATCGCAGAAAATATTCAAATCAATACAGCGCATAATTCACAGGAAAAATCTCCATTTTTCGAAATAAATGCTGTGTTATTGGCGCAAAGCAACGCTGACTATATTAGTTTGTGTGTGAGTGCCTGTATTAATCATAAAAAGAAAGTATCGAGATATTTTTGAATTATGTACATATATACGTTGCATTAACATACGTGAATATAAATTTGTACATTTTAGATATGTAAGCCAGTTCATGAATAGTAAAACATTCAAGATTATCTCGGAGAGCAAGAAGGAAACAAAGATTGCGGATGCTGAGGTTGCGGTCAAGTGAAAGGAACTGTATGAAAATTTGCTGTTATATAACAGATATGTACGGTATTACTTATCTCTTATTTCAAATCTGCAATTTTTTTTTCGACGTGCCTATATATATGTATATGTATGCCGGTTCCATCTCTATTAAAACAGATATGGGTTTATATCGGGGCAGGTAATAATCTAAGGCGACCTCACACACAACATTCGATGGAATTTCGAACGATGTAAACTGCAGCAAAAAATTATCAGTATTGAGAGTGGGAAAATGTTTTGAGCTAGATCTAAACATAATAAGTACAGTAACCTTTACTTTTAATAACTTGTTTCGTGATTTCATCTAATTAATTAATTTATTTTTTTGTTAGACATGGAGAATAGATCATTTTCTCCGGAAACTATACACCATCTATCAAAAGTATTTACTCTATTTTATCACAACATTATTGTTCGAAAATAAGTTTAATTTATATAGAAACAAGTGCGTATATTTCCCCATTTGGAAAATGCGATTCACAAATAAGAAGCATTCGACAGGTTAATTATCGGAATTGAAAACAAGCAACACATTCGGAGTCTTATCAAAACTAAACATCTGTGAGGTGTGGGCAAAATCCCGATGTCCTCCCTCAAAGGCAGCCAGTATCACCTATATCATATCCATCTCCATCAACAACTAAGACCAAATCATTTCCAAAACAGCTTTACACACGGATTTCCACTTCAAAATTTTTGTGGATTTATGAACCAAACTGCAAAAGGAATGGCCTGATGAATGTGTTCTATAGTTCTCAGACTTATTTTTACGGGGAGAATTAAAGACGGTTTCTACGAGGACCTCCTTCCAACTAAAGAACCAGGCTAGATTAGAATTTAATCGAGAAGATCGAAATTGGAATGAGGCCAAGAACACAAGAATAATTTTGGTAGCAAAAGATTGAATCGATGCCTAAGGAAACGAAAGACCTCAGTTAGATGATTTAATTTTACTACCTTTCGGTAGATATCAGTCATGGTGTAGGACGCTCCAGACTTTGTCGGGGTTGATTCAGGCACGAAACAAACTTCATACGTAGGAGGAAAGAGAAGTTGGTTATAACTGGCTAACAAAGAAAGTGGAAAACTTCATTTAATTTCACTATTTCTGTACTTTCCAATGTACGCTGCACAAAACATTGTAAGATTGGTGGATAAGTAGTGGGTATTTTTTATTAGGTTGTAACCTGTTGGGCAATAAACCATGTATTATTATTATTTCCCGTTTTCACAGACTTTTTGCTTTTATGTCTGGGTGAGCGTCAGTCATCGGCCGTAGCAAGATGACTAGGTTTGCAACCTTAGGTAATCCCCGTTATTCGGCGAAGCATAGCGCATGTATCGAGGAGGATGGATTTTTGTATTTGCCAGGCTCTGATATATTTTGTGCGGCACTTCTCCTGTAACTCCCATAACGATCGGTACTACTACAACCTTCTCCAATCTCCACATCCTCTTTATTTCCTCTGCGAGGGGCAAGTACTTATTAATTTTCTCCCGATAAGTTTTTATTATGTTGCACGGCAGAGGAACGGCAATATCGATGATGTAGGAGATTTTCTGCTTCTTCAAGGTGAGTACTATATCTGGGATGTTGTTGGTGATGTGTTTGTCCCTTTTGATTTGACGGTTCCAGTATAGTACGATGTTGTCATTCTCGTAGACCGCTGGTGGTTCGAATTCAAAGTATCGAGGGATCTTCTCCAGGTGTAACTGTATCTTCTGGAGCTTAAGATAGATAATTTTTCCTGCCCTATCGTGCCTCTCAAGGTAACATTTAGGGGCCAGTACACTACATCCCGCGACCAGGTGCTCCAAATACTCGTCTTTATCGCCACACCTTCGGCATTTGGTGGTGGAAACGTTCTCGGCGAGTATTCTCCTTCGATACGTATTAGTAGATATCACCTGATCGTGGATAGCCGCAAGAAATCCTCCCAGTGCATAGCCACGCCTGCGATGCCTCCCTATCAATTTCCTCTGCATCCAGAGTTGCGAGATATTTGCCGTGCAAAGGTTTGGCTTTCCATCTGGCCTTTAGTTCGTTTGCAGAGGTGATATAGGCGTCTGGATCGAAGTTGGGGTGAGCGAGTCTTAAAGGAGTTAGGTTTTCCTCGGCCGCTACCACGGCGCTGTGCAATACGCTCGACATCGCTTTTTCTTTAACTCCTTAGATTTTTTACACTAGGTGCACTAGGTATGCCTCTTCCTCGTAGTCGCCTTGGTAGATGGAACCTTTCGACAGAACTATGCGGGTGATGGGCTCGTTGTTTGGTAAACTCAGTTCTGGTCTTGATATCGATGTTTGCAAGATCAGTATGCGTCCATTTTACGATCCCGAAGCTGCATGTCAACACACTGGTGGCGTATGTGTTGATGGCTTTAACAGCGTTCCTCGCCGATAGCTCCGTCCGCAGCACAGCTCGCAGCCGCTGCAAATAGGTTTGCAGAACTTTCTGTTTTGCAGCTCTGTGGTCAATTCCCGCGTTCTGTCCGAAGCCCAGGTTTTATATCGCTCGTATTCGTTCATTCCTTGTTGTTGTTGTTCTTGACCTTGTCCCAGTTCACATCCCTCGCTTTGCACCCATTTGCCCCGCTGGATGCGGCTGGTTCTGCATTTGTCCAGACCAAAATGCATTTTCATATCTCCGCTGACCTTACCCATAACCGCTAATAGGTCTTGAAGGTGCAGGGGTTGGCTGGCACAGAGCTTTAAATCGTCCATATACCAAAGCTGACATACATTGGTGTCTGTGCCACGAATAGTTATTCCTTTGCCTTGCCTGTTCAAGAGCGCTGTTACCGGCCTTATTCCTCTTTTTATGGTGATGCGCCCTAGCTCAATGTTTCCGTTAGGTGTGCTTATCCTCAGGCATGTGCTCCATCTTCTCCATTATTATTATTATTATTATCACTCGACCATTACTGGCGAAAATTGCTTCATCAAGCTAAAGAAATTTTGAACTGGAAATCATTGTTGTTTCCACAAACCAGTTGCAGAAACGATTCTGAAAATGAATTAGTTCTTGGTGTGGATGGAGCTATGATGTGGGTGACATTTTTTTTTTTTGAGGGAGAGCAAATTTTTCAGCCCTCAGAAGTTGCCTGATAACCTTACAATTCTCGTAAAAAGCGGCGGAAACCTGACTACAATCGAACATAAGTAAATTACTTGATGTATTATACAACCTGACTTACCAAGTAATTTTGGCAAGAACTTTTTTATTTGAGGTTTCCTTAAAATCCAGTGTAAGTGGGTGCAGCGTAGTATGAAGACTACGCGCAGTTGATTCTAAGTCGGATGTGTCGAACAATCCATAGAAATCCTCGTATAGCATGATTAAAATTTGGTAAAAATAAACTTCAAAAATCAGGTTGAGGAAGAAGTTTACTTGACCTCATCGTAAAGCGGAACTAAAATTTGGTCGTCAAGATTGAAATTGGAAAATGGGATTAAGTGCAGTTATAAAGGACAGCAATTTTTGTATAAAATTAATTAATGGTTGGGTGCCCCCACACCATTGGAAAACCATCGAGTTAATGGGAGTTAGTTTGGGCAGAAAAGTACCCGGAGGTGACCATAAAACCTTCATAAATAAAGGCACAAAAGGAAGAAGAGGTCTTCGTGGAAACTAATAAATAAATAAGTGCATCCTAAGAGGAAGACCTAAAGCAGTTGATCCACAAACAGGTTGTCAATATTTAAACTGGACGGTCTTAATAAAACTTGGTAGTTAAGTAGAGTATGTTGAGACTTAAAAATAAAAGTTTGTTGTTTGTGCTGAAATTCACTCTGAGAGGGTGAAAGACCCCTTCGAAAATTCGCAGATTTCCAGTCTGCTTGATTTAATTCTTGAACGGAAATAGATACAACAAAAATTTTAATGCGAGGGTTATAGCTATTCACACGTAAATGTGGCACATATAGGGTGTTGTATTTAAGCGCCACCGTCTGAGGCTAAGACTGGTTATAGTAACATGGAATGGAAATTAACGCAAATTGTTCATCTTTAACCTCCTTTATTGATTTTGAAGCATATTCAATTATACAAAGTGTTTCAACGGTGCACAATACGTCATCCCTTATGCCACTTACAGAAAAAACAAATATATATTGCGTACATACGCAACACCCTGTATATACCACATTTACGTGTACGGAAAGATCTTTAGAATAGGTACAACTCTTGTATTAAAATTTTTGTTGTATCTATTTCCGTTCAAGAATTAAATCAAGCAGACTGGGAATCTGCGAATTTCTTACCTACCAAGTTTTATTAATATCTGAATTTGACACCCAGGAATCTTTCCTTGTTAGTGAGATTAAATGCAGTTTTTAAGAAGAGCATTTTTTGTATAAAATCAATTTATGTTAGGGTGGCCCCATTCAGTTGGAAACCCATCGATTGATGATAAAACCCTCATAAATAAAGGCACAATGGGAGGAGGACTTGAATTTTGGTGTTGTGGGGTGACACATCTTTGGAGCCTGGCACAGATTTGATTGTAATGGAGGACAGCCACATAATTCTTTCTTGTCAAAAGAGTTGCGGTACAAAGAAAGCGTTAGAATTGGAAGGTTTCAAACAAATTTCGTATGATATATACACTACCGTCCATAAGTTAAATAGAAATTTCACCGAAAGGTGTGCATCACACATTGGCCGAAGAAGAGAAACTGGACAAAATCTTGATAGAAGACGAAGTGGATGGCTACGGGTGATTTCTAGAGCTGAAGATAGATTCATAGTAGCAACTTCGAAACGAGATCGACGTCTAACGGCACCGGATATCGCCACTCGTGTTAATACACAACGATAAATAAAGGTTTCTGTTACCACCGTCAAGAGGCGATTATTGGCAGCTGATTTAAGGGATGTATTGGCCACAGAAAACCGTTTTTAAAACGTGTGCATAAACAGAAACGCTTAACATGGGGAAGGAAACATGCAAACTGCTCATTGGATAATTGGAATTCAGTCTTATGGACTGACAAATCCAAATATCAGTTACCTAGTGAGGCCTGCTTAGTGCCGTCTATGAAACATGGAGGTGGTAGTGTTGTGGTTTGGGGTTGTTTTGCTGGAAGAACCATCGGATATTTAGTGAAAATTAGTGGCACAATGCGGAAAGAAGAGTATTTGAGCATTTTACAAAATCACACTATTTCGTGTGAAGTCCATCTTGTTGGTGGCCCTTCGTGTTCCAGCAAGACAATGACCCCAAACATACGGCTCGAATCTGTAAAAACCTCTTAAATGACAAGGCAACAAGAAATGAATTAAAATTAATGATTTGGCCTGCTCAAAGTCCAGATTTATCTCCCATTGAGCTTGATCGAAAGACTAGACAGAGACAACCTCAAAACACACAACAACTATGCGAATATTTACAGGATACATGGCAACAAATTGACGCAGATTTTCGTCACAAATTGATCGGAATAATGCCCAATATTTGTGCAGCAGTTCTTAAGGCACGGGAAGGTCATATCGATGAAAACGAACTCACGGCCTGATTAACACATAAACGATTTTATATCTGTATCAATTTAGATATTTTTGACGATAGTTGCTTATGTAGTAAAAGTACATTAATAATCACAATAAAATTTAATTCTAACGTTTTACGCATGCTGGTCAAGGTTAAATGGGGAGCAGATAGATCGGTAGCAAGATTATTTTATAATGCATGTATAAGATCCCAATTAGACCACGCTTGTATTATTGTCGGGGCTGCAAAAAAACAATCAATTAAATCGTCTACAGATAATGCAAAAAAAGCTTTAAGAACTTGTGTCGGGGCAATGGCGTCCACTCCCATAGAAGCGCTATATGTGGAGGCAGAGGAGCCCCCTTTAGAATTACGCCGTCGCTATTTGGCTGCCAAATACTTGGTGAAATTGAAAGAGAAGGAGAATAACATCGAAGACTAGATTCGAAGACTGGCTGTTATCATGGATACAACGAGATTCTGGTCAAATAAGCCAACTCCACCACTAGTAGACGCATATAATTATATTAAAACCTTGAATCAGTCCGTTATTAAATCGGTAACACCAAACTTGAGCTACGAGGAATGGAGGACAACAATATCCATTTTTATACCAAATTATACCGGAGGATTCACAATATAATAGACACTTACATCAGGAAATTGTGGAAGATTTGTTAGAAGCTACTCTGATATATACAGACGCGTCGAAATCACGAGATGGGTGTGGTGGCGCCTTTCTAGATAAGACCAATAATGCGCGAGATCTTTTTAAGCTAGATCAGAATTCCAGTATTTTTACTTGCCATTCGCGAAACTGTGAAATATACGGAGTGCCAATCAAATCAGAACATAGTCATAATGTCAGACTCAATGAGTGTTTTATTAGCCTTAAGGAAAGGAATGTATCTAAGCCCTAGGCGGCACCCGTTAATTTGGAACATCCTTATCAAATGTAAGAAAATAATACGCAGGGGAAAAACCATAAGACTCTTTTGGGTAAAAGGTCACTGTGGGATAAGGGCCAACGAGGAGGTGGACAGACTGGCAAAAGAAGTCTCTACTTTGAACAGAACGAAATTTCAAGAAATCAGTCACGATCACAATCAGACGATCAGTCATGATGTTCTGGCTTTCGTAAAACAACATTTTTTGGTTGCCCAGTGGGAACGTAGATGGCGAAATCTGAGAGAAGAAAAGGTCACTCAATACGCCCTGATACATCCCACCATATCCCATCCCCGATGGCATAAAGGACACACAATATCCCGTTCGTTTGCCTCGACGATTGCCGGATGAAGTTCGGTCATAGCTCATCTACATAGACTTCAGATAGTTGATTCTCTAAGAGATGATTCAGAGAATCATTTCTTAGATCTTTAAGAGAATTGTTAATCCCTTTTCCTAGGAAAGTTATAGTGTTATTGGCAGACAATAATTATAACGTGTACAGGTGCATTCTCGAATTCGTTGTGCGAGCTGGGATCAGAATTTAGGGGAGTTGAAGGCGAAGGTAAAAATAGTAGTACATATGAGTAAGTCGAATCCAAAAAGTGGCTAATGGGCATACATCCCGCAGAGCCTAAAAAAAAATTAATTCTATCTGTGATTTTCTGTAAAATCCGTTGCTGCTTCCAAACTTTTGGGGTGTACCGTGGAATGGGGTTACTTTGATAAAAACTTTGTTTCTGTATTAAAAGTGAAATTATATAAATTCGAAACGCACTCTTCAGACTATTGTTTTACTGTTGGCAGCACTGAACATCACTGTGAACATGTGACCAACGCAGTTGGTGTATTGTTACTAGTTCATGAAAAATTATTCAAAATATGTAAGTAGAAGTTTTTTGGAATTGTAATAGCTGAAATAACTTCTAAACTACAGCTTTGATTATCGCAAAAACTTAAATTGTATGTAGTTTACCGAAACAGAAGTTTATTCATCTATCACATCATGTATATGGCAAAACACAATCTTAACGGCTATTGTTTTTTCGACGGTCTATTATTCATGGGTTGTCATTGATCAGCTATGCGGTGCTACTTTGATCGTTGATCAAAAATATTCTAATCCAAATAATCAAGAGACGCAGGAAGATGAAAGTGATGTTGATGATAATTTTGCTGAAGAGGTAGAACAACAAACAGAATGTGCAGAAGGAAGATACGTATTAGTAAACTTTTTTACTAGCCGTGGCAAGCAAACATATAAATATGTGTGCCAAATTACACAAACAGCCCCTTTGTTAGTTCAAGGCTACAAGACTTTAAATGACAAAAGAAGGTTTCAGAAAATTCCAAAAGATATTTCAGAAATTGATCGCTGTGACATTGTCGCGTTTTTGCCAAAAACTGTGGAAGACGAAAACTATGTAGAGTTTCCATTTGCTATAAATACTCAAGAACTTCCTAAATAAGTTAAAGTAAATCTTCATTTGTTAGTTTATAAGCTGTTTTTTTAAGTTAAGACAAGTTATGATTGTTAAATTACATTTTCTAAACATTAAGACTGAAAAATTAAAAAAAAATAATGTTATAATTTTTTTTCGTAAAAAACTATCTTTACAATTCAAAACTTTTTCTGCCGTTTGTTCCTTATTTTCTTACTTTAGAATTCCGTCCAGAAACAAGGAAGTTTCAAAGTAACCCCACTTATAGTTTAACATTGATCAGCACCATTACTTTTTTTTTCTCAGAAGATAATGAGAAAAATAATCATTTTATTTCAGAAATAGGTAGAATGACCAAATCCGATATTTACATTTTAATTTTATTTCTTTTAATATTAATAATAATAATAATAATAATAAACTTTATTTTCGCACAAAAAAAAAAGGAAAAAGACTTACAATAAACATAATATTTAATGCAACCAAGCGAAAATAGGCGGAGTTCAGGTATCTAACATATGGTAGAACCTGCTCTTCCACTCAACCTTTCCTATATCTAACCTAACCTAACTTAAAGCTAATAGAGAGGGAACGTAATTAACATAAAACTATTCTACATAAGATGCCTACCCATACCCAGTGCTAATAACGTCATTAGTTTCTAGTTTCAGCTCATTGCCTTTGGAACAGAAATTGAAAATATTTCAGTTTGAATGACCGAACGGACCCACTTGACCTGATGTTTAGGGGAATACCGTTAAACACATAGCTAATTTGGTATGAGAAGCTTTTTCTAAACAATTGATGTTTGTGTATTGGCGGTGTTAAAGTGCCCTTGTAACGAATATTCAGGTTGTGTACATCCGTTCGAAATTTTATTTTATTGTACAAGTATGGTGGAGTTCTGGTGTTGACAACACGGTAATACAATGTTGCGGAGTGCAGTAGCCTTCTATTCTTCATATTGAGCCACATCAAGTCCTTCAGCTTATGGGAAACATGTTCCCTACGCTTTACACCAAATATCAATCTTAAACATGAGTTTTGAACTTTTTGGATTTTACAAGCATTCCTTGCAGAGATACAGGCATTGTAGAGGGAATCGCAGAAGTTTAAATTTGTTAAAACAAGGGACTCACAGAGCAATTGTTTGGTCTTTCTATTGAGGAACATTCTGTTGGTATATATAATTTTTAAAGAGGCATAAGAGCGCTGGACGCATAAATTAACATGATCGCTAAAATTTAAGTCCTCATCAAGTATTACTCCCAAATTTTTGATGGTAGGTTTTAATGGAATGGGGATGCTATCAATAACAATATTTATTTTGTTTCTATATGCGCAGTCAGTTCTGATGTTTTTAGGACCAAATAAAATCACTTCTGTTTTGTTGGCATTAAGGCAGAGTGAGTGCTGTTTGGATATAAGAACTAGATTCTCGATATCCGAGTTTATTTTTTGACACCCATCTATGACATCATTCGGAGGAAACGAATAATATATTTGAGTATCATCTGCGTAAAAATGACATTTGCAGTATCGTATGTAATTAATAAAGGAAGAGGTGTAAATACAGTACAGCAAGGGGCCGAGTATGGAACCCTGCGGTACACCGCATCTGATGGGAATGAAAGAAGATAACTTATTATTTACAGCAACACAACTACTTCTGTTAAGAAGGTAATTATGTAGCAAATTACTCGAGTTCGATCCCAAACCGATGCAAAATAGCAAACATTAAGTCATGATTCAACGTGTCAAATGCTTTCGAGTAATCAAGAAAACACATGACAGTTAACTTTCCTTCATCAATGTTTCCAATAATGTCATCAGCGATGGTCAGTAAAGCCGTACTGCAACTGAAATGCTTCCTAAAGCCGGACTGAACAATAGGTAGTATGTTGTTGGAGTTTATATAGTCTTTTAGTTGAGTCTCAATTACTTTTTCGGCTATCTTGGAAAGAATTGGGAGGATACTTATGGGACGTAAATCACTGTAACTGTCTACAACAGACTTCTTTGGTAATGGACGTATAAGTGCTACTTTCCAGCACCGCGGAAATGTTGCACTTCTTAAACAATTATTAATAACATAAGTTAGATAGGGTAGGATGTGAGGACAGCACAACTGAATAAAGTCTGCTGTTAGGCCGTCAATTCCTGCCGAGTGTGTTTTTATTGAAAGAATGACATTCAAAACCGTATTTTCATCTATTGTATTGAATTCAAAGTTGTTGTTGTTTAATCGTGAATTTAAGTACGAATGATAAAGCTTCTTATCCAGGTCGCAGTGGGGGATTGAATTATTAAAGAATACATTAATATCATTGGGTCTCTGTAGATCTGGCGGAATCTCCGGACTATGTCTTTTCGTAATACCAAATTTGTGGAATAATTTCCACATGTCCCTACTGTTGGATGAACAAGTTCTTGATCTGTACTCTAAGTACGCCCGTTTTTCGCGCGTGATTGCAGTTGTAGTTAAGTTTAGCAAGGTTTTGTAATAATTCCAATCTGTAATTGAGTTGCTTTTTTTAAAAGATCTGTATGCATTGTCGCGTAAGTTTCGCATTGTTCTAATTGTTGCCGTTAACCATGGAGCCGGTAATTTCGTAAATCGAGATGTCACCAATGGAATGTGGAAATTCATTAATTTTACCAACTGATCATTTAAGAAGTTTGCCATATGGTCAACATCAGTCATATTGTATATCGTGCAAAATGGGATACTAAAGAGATCAGTTTCAAAGGTGTTATAGTTGAAATATTTTAAAGTTCTATATGTTGCTCTCCTACTTCAGGAGAAAAATACATGTCAATTTTGAAATTGTTCAAAGTCACCCCATTCCACGGTAGTGTATGTAAATATATATAATATAATACTTACTCCACTTACAGGCGATAATATTGTAATTTCTTCCTTGATTTGCACTTACTTCGCAATCAAATCGACAATATTAGCGCATTAAAATTGTGCTAACAAAGCGACTGGAATAAAAATGAATGAATAAACTACTTAGATGGTGCAAAATTGATGCGCAAACGATATTTGTAATTTGATAGTATTTATCGTGTTTTTAATTGTGATACATGAATGATGATTGCGTAAATAATAATATAATATGTACCTACGTAAGAAGAGGAACTGCAAAACACGATCGCTTTCTACGATAGGATACATCCGATCTGCCTCCTTAAAAACGAGTTTATACCAATGAACAAGGCCTAGTTGATTATTATTTTTTATGATATGGCAAATATGTAATCATGGTTACGTATAGGTGTGCGTTCCCAAAATATAATACAGCCAGACAGTTTGCCTGGTGTAACCGTAATAAATTCTTGCGTCTGTCTGGACGTGCTTGTAGATGTATGTTTAATACACGGGAGGGATGTTTAGCTTTCTATAGGTCAAATTCGGTTTTATATAATTTTATATATGCGATCTTTTTTTCTACAATTCCGTGGGACATTAGTTCTAAACCAGATTGCACAAAGAAAATTACACATTTTTAAATACACCAATCAATAGTAATTGCGACACGAATAATGTATTTAGACTAGACTATATTTTTTTTAATTACTTAATACCAATTTAATAGAGCAAAACCTTCCATAATCAGCAGAATTTGTAACACCTGATTTAGATAAACCTACAATACCTGACGCAGTATGTTGTAACTATCTAGGCATAAGGAACAACGCATATACATAATACGAAAACCGTCGCTGTTTCAAATCGTAAATATCAATTATAATGTTGAAATTAGACAGATATATTCGAACAGCTCTCTTGTATGTGTATATACATACGTATATATAACATTATCGACTACTGTATAAAATGAAAGCATATTAATTTGTAAAATATAACGGTAATATCAGTATTAATGTAAGTGTAATGTAGTTTGATGACCCGAATAGCGATTCTAAGATTTTTACAACTGCTTAGAGGTCAAGGTTAAGCTACTTTTATTTTTAAGTTTACATAAAACTTTTTCCACGAGATGTATTCACACGAATAAACGAAGAATGTTATTTTACACCGTGCCAATGACCAAGTTTAATAATATTGTGTCGCAATAAAAATAACACCACACTCGTGCTGTATCTATTTTGTAATTATCTAAATATATCTTTGAAGGTTTCTCGTACTACACACAAGAAATAGATCTACGCTCTATTGAGTACAGCTCTTGCTTTATGCACGGAATCTAAAAGAATAGAAACATAATACGAATCATTTATTCGACATTAAACACCCAGCGCATCCACCAAAATTATATCCATCGAAACAATTCTATCCAGATCAATTTTGAATCGAATCCGAATTCAGTTTGCATATTTTGCACCTCGTATAATTCCTTTCCCATTTCTCGCCAAATCAAAGGAATTCCTCTCTCTTTTACTGTTAACCATTTCTTCCCGATTCTATTAGAGAAGGTGAAGTTTGATCCGAGGAGGGTAGGGCGCCTCTCGGATACATACGCGGACCGTAATTTTTATTTTATACTGGTTATATGGAGTCAAACCGTTACCTCACGGCTACATAAATACGTGCATCTACTATCTAGGCGATGAGAAGCATGATTTAGGACAGAGATTATTTTCTGCGCTGGTTCTTTTTTTTGTGTATCTAGTAACAATGACCCCATCGACATAACAGGACGAAATAATCTAGAAAATGAAGAGAGATGGATGGCGAGCTTAGATGTTTGTATATAGAAAAAAAACCAGATATTCTGCATTTTTAGTTTTCGTAACTGTTCATCGGCAGCATATGCTTTGGAAATATCCGGGGTAACGGCAAAACAAATCCGATAATGGACCGCGTCGTTTTAATCGCAAAAAAGCAGACGAGTCTGATGTCTGACATAGAAATATTTAATTTAAAAGTAAATTTTTTACTTTTACTATATTATTATTTAGTTCTATTTGTTAATCGATATCTGGCGGTAATTACACGCGTTCTAATCTAAGTGAAATTCTAAATATATTACACCTACCAAGCACAGTCAAAGTAAAGGCGATAAAACAACAGCAGGTCAAATGTAGAGAAGATAGGAGAGAGTATAAGAGAGAATGCAAGAGAGTCCTTTCCGCCATAGAGAGTGTTAAACTGAATCCGTCGGTCAAGTTCACATAGTAAAGTGAGAAAAGAGCAGAATCGACTAGCTCGGTCGAACGCACATGAATTAGGTTAAATATACAGCATATCTGCGTAAACGTAATCCTAAATGTTCAGTAGTAAGTAAATAAGCAAGTGAATTGCGTCGTTGCATATTTGCACACAGACGTTTTAATACTGTATACAAGACAGACATATGCTGGGTAACAGAACAACTGTGTTAGGTGTAAAGGATGTCGTCGTGATTATATAATCGTCTTTTTTCTCTCTACTCAATTTGGAACAAGAAATGGAAATTAGTAGCATCGATCTACGCTAAATATTCATGTACTTATTTCGAAGAATATCGCCGATAGTAACGTAACGACGACACATCGGTTACGTCTTAAAAACAGATTTTGGTTCGTAAGAGCTGAACGCAATGTGTCTGATCTGTAGATGCGTCTTGCCAATTACCAGAGGTCATACTCATCACACAGGACCACTCTATAAATATAAATGAGTGCGTGGACTTGTTTTCGTATTTCAAATTTAATAAAAAAAAAAGAAAGAAAAACGTCCGTACTTCAGACATCCGTGCACTGTAAATTTCATAATATATTCTGTATGTATACAAGAACCAGCCCCGTTGGTTTTTTCAACGTCTTGCATTTTACGCTTATATAGATTTAATGAAATGTAATTGCGAAGAGGGGCCTTTTAACATCGACGTGTTCACTCATTATTGAGACTAATTAAAAAAATATGTGTAGGTAATTCCCGGCTTCTAATTTTAATTAAAGAAAATAAAAATCCTCAATATAAAAAAATATATTATGTACGTATGTACAGCTGTATACGTTTCTAAATGATCTAGTTCTCTATCTAGATGATACGCGTGTATATGAATGTCTATAAATAGAATTTTAGAAAACAAATATTTTTTCAGAAGTTCATTTTACATAAACGTGGCTGATTTCACGTATTTACACTTTCACTGAACGCCTTCTACAGACGGCAATTGAGACCAACTGTTGAATTAAGAGCAAATCGCAAATCCTATTGCTTAAAACACATTAATTAAGCGTGTAAATGTGCGTTGCACCACCAGAGCATATCTAGTTGATAAATAAGGTCTTTGCCACTAATATAGAATACTGTCTGTTATATAACAGACAACATGTGCAGGCCAACCGTGTACACCTAGAGATTTCTATCGACACACCAAGCAAACGTTATTTATTTACTTTATGCTTTTTCCATAATGTGCAGCATTTATTCGATTTGTTTTTTTTTAATTAGCATAAATCGCTTTACACTTCATATATTATCTATTGCCCCAGCTGCATTCGAGTATATGCGTTTCAAACACTAATATTTGTACAAGTTAGAATCGATCAATACCTCCATTTTAGTGTGTGCAGCAAATTCTACATTATACAGGGTTAGCAAAAAATTTATTCCGATATTGTGATGTCCCTGTAATATGTAAGTAGAGAAAATATAATTTCCTTTTGAAAACATCCAATTACTCTATCGGAAGAAATGATACGCAATAATTCGGTAATTCGTAATCATTTTCGCAGTTGCAATAATGATAGTTGTTTGAATCGCCACGATTAATGATCTATTCATCTTCGCAAAATTCGGTATCGTTGCATTAAGATTCCCGCCGACAAATCCGAGTGTCTGGCCGCCGAAAAATTCGACACAGAAGATGCAGTATTCGTTCTCGTGATTAATAAGAAAGTGTATGAATATTAGCATATTTAAATTCACTTTCTCTTTAACTTTTTTTTTATACTAATAGGAAAATCGACAAATATAATAACTATTACTAATATCGATAATTATAACTCACACGTACGGAATAAGCATTTAGCTGCTCTAATTAATCTCCATATCATTTTGCTAAACTAACGAAAGAGAGAGTTTGCTAAGACAACAGTCTCGAGTGGTAATAATAATAATAATAATAATAATAATAATAAAAAAAAACTTTCTTGTGTAAAATTGAAAGCGACACATTGATAAAATTAGATGGGTTACCTAGATTAAACAATTAAATTGGCCAGCCGTCGTGTGTTCCTATCGTCTCGAATACGGCATATGGAATACAAAACACTAAGCTACCTAAATACCTACATTGCACATAAAAATAGAAGGTATACGAGGTATTGAGTAAGAGGATGCCTTAAGAAAAATTTTCTAAAAACGTATATTGAAACCAGTACATTTATGCAATACGGAGTCGTTTAAGTTTCAAATTTCCAAATAGACCAAATAGACTGAAATTGAATTTATGTCACATAGCTTTATTTATAAAAAAATATATGTATATGTACCTCTAATAAAAGTAGGTCATCATAATAAAAGCTATATTATGTAAGTATAGTAACTTTCAAACACATTTTAATATATGTAAATGTTATTTATTAGTTTTGTTTTTGTTGCTTTCATTCGTAAAACCGTCTTTTATATAACATTGTTCTCGAATATTTAATTATCTATATACCTACGACAATATCGTTGGAACTTGCACAATATCCCGCTGCAGTATTTGATATTAAAACAGATGAAATGCAAGAAAATAGAGGACGCCTTAAATTAAACCCAATATGTTGTAGTGAAATGATACTGCTGCAATTCTATCTTGGATATCTAGAATATGATACGTAATAATAAAGAAAAGAACTATCAAATCATCACAATAATAAGCATAATAAACAGTTCGTGATTGCTAATATTGCAACAACGTTCAATTTCTTTTTACTGCGCCCAAGATTTTGCTTGATAAGCGCCAATGTTCATATGTATGAAACCACAACATACCTATGTACGAGAAATTATGTGAAAATTCCCGGTATAGCCATCTGTTAGATAGAGGTAAAACGCGTTCGGCTTTGTGTGTTTGCGTTATACCTAAGAAACACATCTACAAGACAGTCATCTGGAAACGCGAAACATACTTGCACTAATTTATAAGGAAAAATTCCAAAGCAATATAGCATCATTGCAATCAGGGGAATAAAATTCGTTATTAAATTTTTGTGAGATTAAATATTTCTGTATTGTACGTTTGTAGTTGCCCGTTCAAAAATTAAATTAAAATATAATACGGTTTACAAAATCGCTACCAATCTAGTAGAATTGGTTCGAAATTAAGCATTTTTTAAAAACAAAAGATATTGCAGTTATTTTTAATATCTTCCAGTATAACCTGCGTGGAACAGATTCAATTAATTTCTTCTACAAGTCGGCGTTTTAATTCTGACTTGGTTTCAATTTCTGGTAGCGTGGGCCGTATACACTTAATAATAATAATATTGGCGATAAATTACAACATAATTAACAAAAAATTAAAAAATTAAAAATTGTACCTAATAACAATATCGCCAAAAGGTACGGGATCAGCTGCAAGCAAAACGAGCAGCTGCTCTGACTCCCGAACCATAAAAAAGATAATTGAATTAAAGTAAATTAACAAAACTAAAACCAAATTCGAGTCACAATACACACAAGCTTAGAGAAAAATAAAACGAAATAGTTGCAGTTGTAAGTTGGTACGCATCCACTATATCGGATCAGAAAGACAGATAATATTTTTAAAGTGGCGAATGATGGCGGACTTAACTCCCTCAGGAAAACCGGAATTGCATTATAAAGGTTGGCAATGCAGTACGAGTAAGATCGTTTAAAGAGTTCCAGCTGATGAGAGGGAGGCGTGAGCAAACCCTTGGATCGCACATTCACACTATGAACGTCAGTCCTGAATAATATTTTACGGTGAAAATATGTGGGTTTCTTGAAGTGGATGACCTTGTAATAGAATGTAGTGGCGAGAAAATTTGCTCTAGTTCTAATATCAAGCCAATTAGCCCATTTTAGTGTGTGAGATATGTGTTCAAAGCGCCGAACCCCGTATATAAATCTCAGGCATGCATTTTGCACTCGCTGTATGCGCAATCTGTCAACCGCATCCAAACATGGGTAGTGTACATTAATGCAGAAATTGAATTGGGATAGGACAAGAGACTCGCACAATAGTACTCTTACATCTCGACACAAGCACTCTCTGCTACCATAAAGAATTTTCAGCTTGTAATAAGCCGATCGGATCAATTGAGAGATGTGCTTCTTGAACCGAAGCTGTGTATCAAGGTAAAGCTCCAAATTGCGCGAACACTCAGAAATGGACGGCCTATAGTATATAGTAATCACAAATATTCACTGGATCTCTTGGTGCCGAAGTAGAACACTAGATCACTATCACCCACAGGATGTCATTATCAAGGCGATAATAAAACAGTTTTATTATTGCCTTGATAATGACAGCATTTCTGTCGAAACGCGTAGGCATTTATCCAAGTGTTTGGTGTCCTGTGGGTGATAGTGATCTTAGTGTTCAAGAGCAGATAGCATATGATCTGAAAACACCATTTACACTCGGGACCTATCTGAGGCGGTAATCCACTCTTCTGAACATGCAATTCAGCTAGGGTTCCAGATTTGGGATTAATCCATTGGTTCATTGCGCATTGATGACGTTTTTCACTTTCTCATCCTCCAGTGTAACGCACTCAGCGGTAGTTTTGTAGGGTAAGCCGCAATTTCCATGTATACACCTTTTTGAAGCGCTAGGAGGTCTGTAGGGTATATAGCAGTAATCACCTGAAGCGGTGCTTCCCCCATCGAACTTCACATGTTTTCTGCGACTCGTTCCTTTAAAGATGACCCCCTCCGATTTTGCCGGAGCTAATTGCATTTTATTTCCCACCAGCCAGTTTAAAATGGAATAATCGAGTTGAAAAATTACAAAAAAACTACATACATAATAATCTTGATTATCATGTTTAGTATTTTGTGTGGACAACACTGAAACAGCGGAGGGAAAAAGCTTCATATACAACTAATTTAAATGATTATGAAGTTATTACTAACGCAATTTTACTTTCAGGCAATTTAATCAAGCATTCCGTATTTCTGCCACGCAGATATTGCACGTTTCGAATTTAGAAAATAGGCTTCCAGAAATTTATTTCCTACATCCTACGCGAACGGAAGTTGGAGGAAGTCGTATTATGAAATCAAAAGGTACGTCTTTAGCAGATGAAAAAGTTCCACTTTTTTAATTTTGTTCGAATTGTAGAATCATTTAGGAGCTCGTTGAAAATTTGAAATGAAGAGGAGACGACTTACCGGTGATTTTCCTTTAGTTTTCTTATTTTCTTTTGTTAATCGGTTTTGATAGGTAATTTACTTCTAACACAAGTCAACCGTTTTAAGGCAAATTTAATTCCCCACAATATACGACACCTAATTCGTTGAAATGACGTTTTTATTCGAGTCGCTTCGCATAAAAAAAAATACGTCGCATTATTTACGGCTTTGCCATCACAACATTTAACGAAATCTTAATTTCAATTGTACTTCGAAAAGTCATAGCACGCTGCAATGAAACGGCTTTCACCGTTCAGCACCATGGTTGCGTACATTTTCCATCTCAATCTAATGAAGTTTTTAATTACAGAATGCAAATGAAAGAACGTATTTAAAGCGAAACCCGAGGGAAATAGAAGTAAAAACTGAGTACACAACGTTTTACATTTCCCCTTGAACGTCGGTTTACGTTTGTATTTATAAGTTAATACCTAAAGCAGGCTGAATAGAAATTTCATGTTTGTATAGGGTAGAGGAACTTTTTCAGAACCACTTGTTTCGTATTCCTAAAAAAGTTTATACACTTTAGTTTAATCCGAGTATATATGGAAAGGTGCGGATTATGGTATAAGGAAATCAATATTAGAAAAGAAAAGCGAACTGGAAGAATCAAGTATAGCCAATATTTTCGTCGAGAATTCAAGATCCCTAAAAATCAAACACGCGATACCACTTAATAAGTTATATTTCTATTTACATCGACTTCAACAAATGATTGACAGAATAGAGACCAACACTTTCTGCCAGATTCGACCACCTACACGCTATTATACTTTTTTTTTCTTTTCCCCATTCTATTGATTTTTCCTTTCATCTGTGTCTATTTAAGGTTGTTTATTCCTCAAAATTCCACAATCTTCCTTACGAACGAGGCGCGCTCTCCGTTATACATTCCTTTTTCGGGAAAGAAAAGGGGGATGATATCGGCGTGTATAGCAAGAGGCAATTTTAATTTCATAGATAAGCCTTAGAAATCCAGTTCGTGCGCGATTGTATAACTTTAAACGTTCATATCGAGCAAAAACAAAACCAGATATCTGCGGAAAATTAATGTAGAGGAAACGATACAAGAACAAAAGCGGCAGAACGATGATACGATAGCAATTAAGGAAAAGAAGCAAGTGGCATACTAAATAATATATTGACGTTAACTTCGTTATCGATCAAATTACAGATTAGTCATGCATTCAAAAATATAAAATGGAATTATTTTATACGACACCACCAGAATGTTACGATTTCGATCTTACAGGTGCGTTGATAAGAAATTTGATACCTTCCGTTCGATATCTCATTTATAGATGATCAAATCAGTGTCGTAGTATTGATTCGTTATTTATAAACATAGAATAACATAAAAACGTAATAAAGAAATGTTGTTGATGGACGTTAATCGAAGTGGATAATGCTAGGAGACGTTGAGAAAAAAACATCGACAGTTCCTTGGCTGTCTCAGCACATTTACACAATATGACCTAACAACACGAGACATGGTTTCTCATAACTCGCTAAAAATCTAATTCTTATTTTTACACCGCGTTATCTCGACCGTGATCTCCTTCTAAGCAAATCAATCTTTATGAGGCTGGTTAATAATTAGGGGAAATTGACCATGTCCGGAAAAGCCTGCGGTATTGGATGTAACATGCACTACTACACAGAACACTGTTTCGCCAAATTAGGTGTACTAGCTTGTGAAAAAGTAGTCGGTTTGCTTCACTGTATGCAGTTCGAATTCAGATATACGCAACAAACCGTTGGTTTTGATCAATCTGCTTCATTTGTACTACAACAGATTAATTTTTAAATTGTCTATTATGTCGCTTGGAAAAGAATGATCAGTTCTTAACCCTTTCGGTCATACTGTACTACACGTAGTACATCGGCATTTAATTTTTTTTCTACTAAACGCCGTATACCTGATGTCGATATTTGGTGTCCAGCAACCTACAATACCTTTCTTACATCTAAGCTAATAGTTAGTTTCGCCAGATATGGTTTGGAAGTCAAATAAAAGATTTGACAGTTTTCTATTTCTGAGATTTGAGGTTATAATAGACATAATTGACTTCTCGATTGTTTTACAATTGTAACACGTGGCCTACAGTAGTGCAATTTTTTTACGAAGTGCTTTAGTATTTTTAGAATCCCGGAACGAATTTTTCGTGGACTTTTAGTTTATAGTGTGTCTTTACTGTGTGGTTCAACTTTGTGCTACAGGTAGTACACTGTGATTCAATGGATAATATTTTGGTAAAAAATATTACCCAACTTTTTCCAGTTTTTCTGCGTTTTTCAAGTTTCTGACGGCAATACATATTGGAAATGAGTAGCCGACGTGGCCTGACTAATAGAGAATTGTTCGAATTGATGGAGGAAGGGTTATCGGATATTGAATACCTCAGCGAAGAGGATAATTTTGGTTGGGAAAGTGATGCCATCTCAACGCCAGGAGGTACTTGCTAAGTCTGTTTCTACGCTTAGTGACTCATATATATTTTAATTGACAGAAATACAAGACAATATTGATATGGATGAAAACGCTGCAGCTGCACTCGCCGAAGAACGTGAAGATGTATCCACCATATCGGACTCATCGGAAAGTGAAGCTGAGGATAAATCTGGTGCCAGTACATGTGCAACAAGAAATAAAACCTATCCTCGACGTGCTGGGATTGAAAAATTTATGCAAGACAATGATCTAACGCCCAAGAATGACATTACTTGGAGAAAAAATGTAACTTACCAGACTCCACATGTAGAGTGGTACCAAAAAAGGAATGAACATCTTGACCAAATTGAGTCGCCGTTAGTAATATTTTCAAGATATTTTACAAACGAAATGTTTGATGATATGTCAATGTATACAAATATGTATCATATACAAAATAACACAAGATTTGAGACGACAGACTCTCAAGAAATAAAAACGTTTGTGGGAATCCATATTATAATGGGAAACCTACATTATCCTAGAACGCGTCTTTATTGGAATTCAAAGCTCTTCATACCCATCATATCCGAAAATATGACATTCAACAGGTTTTCCAAATTGAGGACTCACATTCATTTCGTGGATCCGAACCAAGTCAATAACCAAGACCGATTTTGGAAAGTTCGGCCCTTATTTGATGCACTGAAGAAGAGATGTTCAAAACTAGAATTAGAAACTAATCTCTCAGTAGATGAGCAGATAATTCCTTTCAAAGGTCAGCTAAATGTAAAGCAGTACGTAAAAGGAAAACCGTGTCCTTGGGGAATCAAACTCTTCGCACTATGCGGTGCGAGTGGCATGCTATACGATTTCATACTCTATCACGGTGCAACCACCGAATTAGACCCTATTTACACAGGGGTTTTTGGGCAAAGCGCTGCGATTGTTGCAACATTGGCAAACAGAATTACAGAGCCCAATCATCAACTCTATTTTGATAATTATTTTTCGAATTATCAGTTGCTACAATGGCTCCAAAATAACTATATCTATGCCACGGGCACAATCAGACCTGATAGATTTAGGAAACCCCCATTTTCAACTGAAAATGAATTGAAAAAGAAAGGGAGAGGATCTTGTGAAGAATTTATCAGCGGAGATGGTCAAGTTCTACTAACTCGCTGGTATGACAATAAAGTTGTAAATATGGGTTCAAACTTCCAATCAATCGGAGAACAAGATACATGTCAACGATATGACAAAAAAAATAAAAACTACATTGATATATCACGTCCAGAATGTGTCCGTCAATATAATAAAAGTATGGGAGGCGTAGATAAGTTGGATTTCTTAGTATCAATTTACAGAACTAAGATAAGATCCAAAAAGTGGACGCTAAGAATGTTTAATCACGCTATTGATTTAGCATGCACTAATGCTTGGGCAGAATACAGAGAACAGGCAGAACGGGCAGATATTCTCAAAAGGGACACTATGGATCTCTTACACTTCAGGTTTTATGTGGCCGAAGGATTGATTGTAAGTGGGACAACAACGATAAAAAAACGTGGTAGACCGTGTTCTAGTCCGGATTCTTCTCCATGCAGCTCAAGATCAACCTCAGTAACACGTACACCGACTATCAACAGACGTAGAGTGGAAAGACAACCTATTGCGGAAGTCAGGCTAGACGGAGTTGGGCACCTTCCTGAGTTTGACGATAAACCAAGTCACTCTCAAACTCGTTCCAAACTTCCAAATTGCAAAGGAAAAACACACATATTTTGCGGTAAATGCAGAGTGCATTTGTGTATACGAAATCAACAAAATTGTTTTTTATTGTACCACACATAAATGGTGTAGTAAAATAAAAAACAATTGAAACAAGATTAAATAAATGTTTATATTGAATGTTGTGTTATTCCCTAGCCTAAACTGTGTATCATAGAAAACTTTGTTACCTTCGAGTCACAGTGTACTACACGTAGTACATCTCATATCTCGAGAACTAAGGCATATATCAATTTTTGATAAGAGCCAAAAAAATTTTTAAAAAATCCATTCTATTTATGTACCAAATTTCAAAATTTTTGAGTGGCAGGAAATAATTCGTGACCGAAAGGGTTAAGACGCCATGTATAATCGACTTAAAGAGATTGTGGAAAGACGCAAATTGAAATTGGCCGCACTCTAAATCGTTCGCAAAATGTTGTGGGCGCTTTTCGACGAAAGGATGTTGAAAATTACGCGGAAAATCACTGATCAGAAAGATCATCCAAATTCTCTGATAAAATTAGGCGGGCAGTTTGGGCAGGATAAACTCACAAGGGGAACAGAGTTGTCCGACACTGATCTTGATGGGTCTCAACTATATTATAGAAGGACTTCCCCTGAGTACCCAGGTAAGAGCTTTAATCCTAACGCGCCCTAGTTTCTCAGAAAAATCAATGTTGTTTTTCGCATTCTTTTTATACCGTTGTTGTTAGTCTCCATACTAGGAAGCGTGCGTAGCGCAGTGGATTGGATCTACGTCCACGACCCTGGTAGTTCGCATTCGATTGCTGCCGGTGGCCTTTCTTTTTCAATCTCATTGTGCACAATATTAACAACTATACATATGTCATGAAGATTATTCATAAATAATCGCGTTAGCATAAAAGGTCGTATCTGGTTACTTAAGCGAGGTTCCTATATAGCATAGTTGAAACCCATCAAGATCCGTATCGGACAACCCTGGTGTTCCCCTTATCGGTGCATTGTCATCATCGAGAATCTTTTTGGCGATAGAAATTCAAACTAAAGCAGACTTAAAACGCCGAATTGTAGAAGCTTGGAGAAACCGTGAAGATGAATACGTGAAAAAAAAGAGGATTTGTTCTGGCTTGGCGCCAATAAAAGCATTAGATATAAATTCTTAGTTACGACAATACAGGAGGAATAACCGTAGTAAAATGGGCTGGCACTAAATGTGTTGTTTAATTACATTTACAAAAAGATTGAAATTATCCTTATTATCATCATTGTTAGTAGTTCCACACATCCACCTCAACGCAGTTTCGTCCTAATGCACCGAAGTCTGGCAACAGTGAATTTGGCCATTCCCCGGACGATCAATTACTGAGAGCTATAACGAACATCGCTTACGCTCCAACATTTGTTGCGCAAAATGTTACAACTAACAAGGTAATTGACTTAAATGGTAAAAGAAAGTTAATCAAACTGAGATGGGAAGCTTAATGCCTTAAGACCGTCGAGGGCTTTGTCAAGCCAGACTGCTTCCAAACAGAGAAAGCAAAGCTGCTGCTTTTTATTATGATGAAAGCGCAGCGTGAAAATTATCTGTCAGCTAGAGGAATGATCGAAATGAACACGAATACATTCACATCAGTAAGTTAAACTTTCTCCTGATACCGTAGATTAAATTAATATATTATGTTTCAGGTTATACCTAAAACATTTTCATTCGATGCCATCTTGAGAAACGTTCTTAATAAATAATTAAAAATGAATCTCTGTTCGGAAGGAATTAAATACATTTTTGCAAAATTAAATTTTGAATTTATTCCATCTAAGAATCGCTTTAAATACGTCCGTGCAGTATAGACAAATTTATTAAATTCGTAACTGAATAAACCACTCAACTCATACAACACTGTATGTATATAAACATATCACCCTGTATACAGCCGCGAGTTTGCACCACCCTGTATACAACACTGTTAATATACCACCCGCGTATATGTGCAACAACCTAATTATACCACCCTGTATACTAGATAATGTACCGCCCTGTATATGCGTTTAACGTTTACGCAGTCCTTTTTATTATTTGTTTAATAAAAATATACTTCGAAAGTCATTAAGTGACGTCACCAATGTCTTTCGACATCGCAGTTTGTTTATTATTAGTGTCACTTAGGTACGTGCCGTTATTGCGGACGGACGTATCGTTGTCCGTGGGGTTCATTTTCTAACAACAGTATTTTCCGCTGTTGTATTTCTAATTGTGCGGCTTTCACATTTAATTTTTTTCTATCTATATTATTTCCGCTATGCGACCACGCAATTTTTAATTGCTGTCCGTAAAGTTTTAATTTTTGAGTTATTTCTAACTTCAAAATTCCCCGCACAAATGCGTGCAGTCGTTATAGGATTAGTTGTTGGATTTTGTTACCAACTAACCAACTACTCAATATGAATGCTGTGTTGTTATTTTTCTTCAAATATTGTCAACGATTGTTGTAAAGCATTCATGTTGGGTAAGGTCGTTTCGTTTCTTGAGTTGAGTGTTTGGGTGCTGAATGTATGTGATTGCAAGTTACTTTCTTCGTGTGCTTGATTCCTTGGCTGACTATATATTCAATGTGAATGCTCTGTAGTAACTCATTTCCCAATTACACAATGGAGGTATACAATAGTGCGAATGCTGTCACTAGAGCTCGTATGGTCGTTGGGTTCTTGCTTCTTGTTTGACATTCGGATACGTCCGAATGGGTGCTCTAATGGCACAGTTCCAATAACACCAAAATGCCTTTGTATGAGGCCTATCAAACTGTTGTGGGTGCTTGGCGTCCACAAGAGTATCGATGTGGCAGCCCCAATCTTGCGTATACCTCTATTGTTCTAATTTGGGATCAATGACTGCTGCAATGTAGTCATGTTGAGTTATAGTCTTGCATTCTTTATTGTGTCGTTTCTTCTACGACACGAATTCTCTTGAGTGTTTGTGTACTGAGTGTGTGAGGGTGATATTGGCGTGCAAGTTATTTTTATCGTGTGTTAGATAAACGAATGTGAGCGATTTGTTCGTGAGTGTGTGAGGGTGATGTCGGAGTGCAAGTTATTTTCATCTTGTGCTTCATGAATGACTGTGTACGATTATTTGGTGAGTGTGTGAGCATGATCGTGTTGGCTACCTTTTCGGTGGTGAGGGGCAATTGGTGGATCAGCGTGAGAGAGCCAGGAAATGAGGTCAACAATTTGTTGGCTTTATATCTTGGGGCCTCAATAATTATGTATTAAGTTGTAAGTTAGCGAAGTATAAAGCTTTATCACTCGTACATGGAAAAATATACGTACATGAATTGTACATAATAAAATTTATATTTGGGGCTCGCTTCTTGCGTCCGTCTACCTTTTCGGTGGCTGGAGACAATTGGTGAGTCAGCGTGAAGAACCCGGGAGATTAGGTCAACAATTTGTTGGATTTATCTCTTGGGGAAGGTGGAGTAAGTGGAGGTATTTAAATAAATTGTGAAGCTTCATTCTTCCGATAATATAGATTTTTGAACTGTCAATATTTCTTACTTCTTTTATCAGTAAATAAGGCTGTTAGAAAATACGGAAAGAATTTTCATTCTATGCTCTGTTAAGAAACGTTCTTAATAAATAATTGGCAATGAATTTCTGCTTGACAGCAGTCTGGCATGAGATTTATTAAAGCCCGCAATAATAATATTAAATTAGTTTCTTATTATCCGAGATTAGCTAGAAATTAATCGATTTTGGGCTACGCTAGATGCTGACAGAAATAAGCATATACTTCATTAGTGTATTGACCGCAAGCTAAACAACTCGTTAGCATCTAAAATGGAATATATATCTGAAGACCACATTCTCGTAACGGGGATCGGTTTGTTTAAGATTTTGTTTAAATTTACGTCCTACAAATGGCAAACGCAGTTTGCTTGCTAGGGAAGGAGAAACGAAAGAGAGGTCACAAATAAAGCGGTAAAAAGTACCAGAATTCCTAGTCATATAAAGGCAGTTAGCATAGGGAGGTTCTATGGTGGAAAGACTTCTATATCTCGCACTGAGGATGATTAATAAGTCCGAAACAGATGTACATATCTACAATTTTCTTACAAAGTTTTTTTGTTGATTTAATTATAAACGTAATAAACAAGAAATTTACACTAAATAAAACCTTCCAACTCAATATCGTATATAGAATAATTGCTGAACGCGATATCTGGAAAAAAACATATTTTTATAACATTTCTCATCCTTTTGACGTCAACATCCAAAATTCCGGAGTTTGAGGCTCCTGCGTATCTCCTGCTAAGGTACCCGAGGTAAAAAGGTAATTCGATGAGCTATACGCCTGTAAAAATCGCATTGACATATTTCTTTTCATTTCAAACCTACAAGCTAGGATATATTATTTCCACGTTTTCTCTTTATGCTTCCCTAATATATATATAGATATATAATTTTTCGCCGGAAGTAACTTTTATCAGACAAAAAATGTATTTAAAATGTTGTATAACATGATTTGCTTTTTATTCGATGCGGGTAAATTTTAAATCGAAACGTTTCATATATCAACCCTAAAGAAATTCTGTCATCGCAGATATCATTTTTCTTCTTGGAAAAATCACACGAAAATATAATTAAAAAGGAAAATTTTAAATTGTGTATTGGATATATTGGATGTAAGATAGAATTCCCTACAAAAGATTATCTTTGTAGCATACACGCTTGATATCGCGTTTCTTCATATAAAACAAATGAATTACCTTATTGTAACATACATTGAGATGACAGTTTCAAATACATCAGATACAACGGATTAAATATTTTCTTTTAAGGATTCAAAAGCGGATAGCCATATCTCCTGTTTTCTAAGAAATCTTAAAACTTGACCTTTTTTCCGCAGATTTTTAATGTTAAACGAGATTTTTCTTTGCTGTCTGAGCTACAAATGTAAATTTTATTTTGCCTTTGATTTTTTCTTGCCGTTCCCCATATAGAAAACTCATCTGTTCCCCACTGTGACCGCGTAAATGCGAACTCCCCACTTTACTCCCTCGCGCTTAGATTTTATAAATAAACATTTTCCCTCTCAACTAAATAGAAACCCATTAGTGTAGAAGTATTAAAGTAAAAAAAAAACAATTAGTAGCAATAAATGAACGAGATTTTAAAACAAAAGCAACAGAACGATATATTACGTAGGTGGGATTTTTTCATCTACGGTAAAAGGAAGGGGGTATGGGTGGGAAATGTCAATCAATGTGTAGTTTTTGGGGTTTGAAACGCAATGAACCACGTTACAGACGTTAACGAAGGATGGACACGCTCCGAGTCATTGATTGCTTCGCAGTTTACTTTTGTTGTAGAAGCAGAAAACAAATTATTTAATGAAGCTGATGAAATATCCATTTGCGGTATCACTTCTGCTAAGGGACCCACTACCTTTATAATATGACATTTAATTACTTTATCCTAGGACTTTCGATAAACCATTTAATTTATCTATTTCGTCCACTAAGAAAGAAATACGAAAAGAAGAAATAATAGCAAGATAGTAAACGATCTATGTATACTAACAATAGCTTCATTGCGTATATGTAATTCATTAAAAGATTTAAGTAATGACAAAAGCCAAGCTTAATCTGCTTTGCTTAATGCAGGGAGATACTATTGCGATGCACATCTTATTGGATAAAGGAAGATACTGCTTTATATTACTATAATGACACTGTAAGAATGTGATCCGCAGAGATGTGTGCTCCCCCATCGATTTGATTGAATAGTAGTATAGGAAAATTCTATCTAGACTTCTACCTGCATTGTGCAACAGTTCTACGAAGCTGATACCAATTTTGATACTCCTTCTAGAAAACAAGACATTGGAACAACAAACCAAAAATATGTGAAACAATCTGACATAACAGCTTTTGAAATTTAAATTTTAAAATACGAAATACGGGGGCTGGAATTTCAATTGTTAGAACTAAAGGGCGAATTAAAAAAAACACCTCTTCGTGTCGCCGGGGAATGAGTGGTAGTCTCATAGACGTGGAGTGCCCAGTAGTCGTCAAAGAATATTGGTGATGCATGGGTTGCGTGGATCGTGCCGATATGCTGAAAGCTTTTTTTTCCCCGAGCCCCCCAAAAGGCCTATTGTGCCCCCATATCGTTTAAGCCTTTCGACCCAGTTGCACCTGTGGGAGAAGGTGTGCTAACTGGTCGAGAGTTAATTTCTCTAGTTTGGATTCGTTCAATCTGTCGACCCCAAAGTAGTTCCGCCTTTCCAAGTCCCATGCAGGGCAGTTGGAAAGGAGATGCACGGGAGTTTCCTCCGCATCTCCGCAGCTTCTACACTGAAGAGAGTTAGCTAAGCCCATGCGGAACAGGTTTTTGTTGAGTGTGCAGTGCCCAGTTAGGATGCTTTTTAGCATCCTTAACCTGGACCTGCTCATAGAGACGGCTTTACGGAGCCTATCCTGGTACGGATGAACCCCCAGGATTTTACAGTGTCCCCTCTAGTGGGACCGGTGTCTGGCGGCGAGCTTCCACCTTCCCCAAGAGATAAAGCCAACAAATTGTTGACCTAATCTCTCGGGTTCCTCACGCTGACTGCCGGCCTGGAAAACGGAGGGGGAGCATCCTAGGCTAATGGATTCACCGTGTTGCGCCGCTTCCTTCCAGATTCCAATGCCCGTGCCATTTGGCATTTTGGAGGCATCCACAAACTAGCGTTGAAGCTTTTGCTTGCGTTTGCGGATGTCGGTTATAGCAGTCTCCCTGGTGGGGATAACTACTTTGTAGTTTCTAGTGAAACTAAGGAGGGGCGGGATCCTCTCCGGCCTAACGGACAGTGGTGCCGTATTTTCGATGTAGGTGAAGATGCCAGTATAGTCACCGGTTCTGCCAGTGAGGCCCTTGCATCCACTACATTTTAATCTGTAGGCCTCCAGGGCGGCCTCTGACCACAACGCCAGGTGTAGCGGAGGGAGGCCTAGTATGACATGGCCCCCGTGATGCCCAGGCAGGCAATCCTCTGAACTTTGCTCAGAGCACTTACCGCATACCCTAGGCTGGCTTTGTGTCACCAGACGAGTGAAGCGTAAGTTATGGCGGGTGTTATAACCTTCGTGTACAGCCAATGCACCATTACAGGTTTCAACCCCCACGTTTTGCCAAACATTGCTCTGCAAGCCCAAAAGGATCTCATTGCTTTGTTTGTCACTTGTTTCAGGTGTGATTTGTACGTCAATTGCTGAAAACTGGCTGTGGGATTGATAGAAAATCAAGGAAGTGGTAGCATCCATTGTTTTGGCACTTCGTTGATGTGACTGGTATCAACTCGTTTATTTTATATCGAGAGCAGCCACATGCCGAAAGCTTAACTTTGAAATATTTTCGGCTGCATTACAACCACACCGCACTCGATGGTCGTGCGATACTTCTGACGTAGGACTCTGCCTAAGCAGAGACAGAAGTTAGGTTTTATTTTGATAACTCATGATTGAATTTATACACAGAATTTCATTCATTTTCTTTTCTGTGCAGTTATATTGACTTAAAAATTGAAGCAACCGGTATGTTCGTAAACTTTGAATAAGACACCCAATATAAAAATTGCCCCAAAGAAATGAATTCATTAAGTTAATGGAATCGCTCGTCACAATCACTCGACACCGCAATTCCACGGGACCAGACCATTCACGTATAACTGTGTGCAAAATTGCGTTAATCTCGAGCTCCGGAAAGGATGCAACAAACATGTTATTTTCAACAACGTCAGGTACGTATACAATCAAATACATATCATCCAATTTCGATACTTCTTGACAATTTTCAATGGCTCTTCCAGGAAAAGGCGTCAGCGTATTTGCCACTTCAGTCGGTGAATCAATAATTCTATCTATCTTATATTTTTATGAAACTTGCCGTTTCCGCAGGGTTATGCGATTAGGATAGTTAAAATTCAAGATCTCCCCTTCTTTTTGTTTCACCTAATAAATACTTATTAACTAAGTATAACTAGCGTGACGATCAACATTAACTAATGAATACTTGATAATAAGGTTAGTGTGTGTTGGTGTATCAAAAATTTATCCAAGTTCAGGATAACGCTACATGCAGTAATGCGTCGTTTTATTTTCTTCCGAAAACCTAACACGCCGCCGTCCAGGGCGCAAAACAATTACCTCCGCATATAGTGCACGTTTAGCTCAAACTATTCGCCCCTTTTATATTATGCGTCTACGGGAAAAGGATAAAAGACTAATTCAGAAATTGCGTTCAATTTATAATGTTGAATTAATAATAAACCAGATCGATTTTTTCCTACCAATGGAATGGGTGACCTTATTTTCCCTCAATGTTTCTATGTATTTCAATGAGTATAAAGGAATATGGAAAGTGCGGGAAGTTTTCAGGCTGCAGTAAGGAAATTTCCAACGTCAACAGGGAAATCCTAAAAGTGAGGACATGGAACCATTATACGCGTATATCTACGTCTCCATTTAAGGCCTGACAGTGTTTCGCTACACCGAGAAAGGAAAACAAATATCACACGTATACATTCGAGTTTTACAGTTTTCTTTAAGAAATTGCACAAATTTAATTTAACCACGACACAAACAAATAAAACGGAAAAGCATTTCTTATTGGATTTAAACGATCGACTGTGATACATATTTAATGTGCTTCCACGCACTTCCTTTCAAAATTCTTAAACGCTGCTATCTCGGACGACCTTTTATTGAACCACTGAGTACAATTTTGGATGAAATCCAGATGTCGTTTGGCTTTAGTCTCTATTAGCAGTTCATAAAAGCTGTGTATTGAGATTGTAGCGGATCTGATATATGTTCGAAGCATTTTTTTGTTGAACTAATAGCTGTGCCATCTCATATTTATGTAATAATAATAATAATAATTTATTGCCGAATTTAGAACAATTTACGAACATTTAATGCAAATACAGAATAATAATTACGTAACCTATTCAAATTAATTTTTTGGGATATTTGAAGATAAACTGGGAACCCCGTTCCCTTCCAAAATGTGGACGTGAATTATTTTCGGATAAAATAAATAAGGGGATCACTTTTCAGATTTAAACTAAATGAAGGACCAAACTGGAGGGGGTTCCCCCAGCTTGGCAATTTACGCCCAAAAGAAAATTATTCACACCAAGATACTTCTGGGTGTGACCAGCATAATCTCTGAACTGATGCAAAGAGCACTAAAGATGGTAGAGGGGTGGTGTAAGAAGGAGAACCTTGGAGTAAACCCTGCAAAAACTGCACTTGTGCGCTTTACCAGAAGAAGGAGACTGGATGGCCTACGAGCACCGTCTCTTTATAATGGAGTTATACAGTTCACTCAGGAGGCTAAGTTCCTGGGAGTGACCTTGGACTCTAAACTGAGCTGGAACTCACATTTGAAGAAAATGACAGACAAATGTAAGAGGGTGCTACTAACAACCCGTAGAGCAGTTGGGAAGACATGGGGACTCAAACCACATGTGACCTACTGGTTGTATACTACGGTACTAAGACACATGATAACTTATGGTTGCTTGGTTTGGTGGCCAAAGGTTGCGCGGGGGCGTGCGAGGGCTGATCTGTCAAAGGTTCAGCGTCTGGCATGCCTTTGCGTAACTGGAGCTATCAAAAGCACCCCAACAGCTGCAATGGAGACCATGTCAAACATACCTCCCCTTGATATATTTATGATGGGAGAGGCAAGAATGGGAGCATACAGACTGAAAAATACTAATACGTAGAAAACCCACCATGTGTCGGGGCACACCAGTATAAAAACAGTAGCCAAAAACCCAATCTTCGATATGGGCAGCGACATAGCAATCACCAGAATCTCCTACAACGAACCCTTCAAAGTCTTTTTGAATTGGAATGGGTGGAGAAATGGTGAAAAGAGAAAACTGAGAACTCCGAACTGGTTTACAGATGGGTCAAAAGCAAGGACTAATTCTGGCGTTGGTGTTTACGAGGAAAACGAAGGTTAGGAACTGTGTGAATCACTTGAACAGAAATATATGCTATACAAACCTGTGCGTTGGAGAGTTTGCGTCGCCAACCGCGAGGAGAAACGATTTGAATTCTCTCCGACAGTCAGGCAGCCTTAAAGGCACTAGCATCAAATCATGCCTCCAAACTAATATGGGAATGTCTGCAAAACCTAACTGTTCTGGCTAAACACAACAAGGTCAACTTGGTGTGGGTGCCAGGGCACCGGGGTATAGCAGGCAATGAAACTGCATACCAGCTAGCGAAGGAAGGTTCCGAAATGATATTTACTGCACCGGAGCCACGTCTAGGTATCACAAAAAGTGCAGTGCGTGGTGCAATCAATGGCTAGATTGTGAAACATCACCAATCAAACTGGAACCATGTACCTGGACAAAAATACAGCAAGCGAATGATGGAACGACCGTCAAAACTGCTGATCTACTTGCACTAAACAGGACTCAGCTCAGGGCAGTAACGTGTCTACTAACAGGACACGGCTGTCTAAGAGGACATCTGCATAAGATGGGGATTTACAAAGACGAACCCTTACGTAGACTCTGCAATGAGGAAGAAGAAACAGCCTCCCACATTCTCTTCGAATGTGCAGCACTAAGCCAACGAAGGTCTGCTATGCAAAGCGCATTGCAATCACCGTTGGAGAAAGATTTACCATACAGGCTCCTAAACCTAATCAAGGGAACTAACCTGTTTGGGATGTTAAAAGACCATCCTACCTTGATCAAAATCAATCAATCAATGAATCAAGATATTTCTGAGGCCTGTAAAGTTTCATTTAAATCTGGATTTGCTGCTAGATTTTTCAAAATCCTGACCTATCGTTGCCCCCCAAATTCCTCACATTTTAAAGTAAATTCTTCTATTTATCAAAAATAGGTCACCCCCTTACGTAGAAGGTGGTGGTGTATATAACTCACAAACTCTTGCAATAATATCTTTAAATTTATGGAGGGGGTTGTGGGCTAAAACTAAACAATTCCACCACTAAAAAAAATCCAAATTTTATATATCAAAACTCTTCGAGTTAATAAAATCTGATAAAAGTCATAAATATATAAATAAAAAGGAAATTAATTTAAAAAATGAGAGGATACGGTACCCCGTCTCCGACCGTCAAAAATTAGGGGCTATTCTATTATAATATTCTTTTAATCTGCCCAATTTAATTTTTATTTTAAATTAAAAATTATTTTAAAAATTTGAGGTCGCAGGAGGGGGGGGGG